>JBBPRQ010000535.1:0-22850 GCA_038093095.1 Boletus insuetus | reverse complement strand
TATACACACCTAGTCACATTCATACTTGGCAGGTAAAAATGACTCACAACATAGCCTCAAAGCTGCTTAATGTAGATACACAGCCTCATGTAAAAATAGTATATAAGGAGTGGAATTTTGCCAGCAAGAAGCAATCAACACCCCAGAGAGTTTCAGACCTCTGAGAGACCCAGAGCCTTAGAGCTCATACAATAGATAGATCTCTTACTTACTTTGGTAGATTGTACTAGTCAGAAAACACTACCAAATATAGGAAGCCACTAGGCAGAAAAGCTCCTATACCTTCTTATCTAAGCCATTACTAAGTGGGCTAACACACAGCCACCTGTAACCTAAGCAAATCTAGTTTAGGAATACTTAGTACTTGCTGCACACATCACAGAGATCTTGCTGACATACATTTCACTCCAGTTTCCCAATAAAGAAGGTTTATAAATAACCCATATTGCGTGAGAACTGAGTGACCCTTTAGGGAATTTTCCCACACTTCATCACCCAACATAGCCACACAGATTCCCAGGAATCTAGCTTTTCTTTTAATAGGCATATATTCACTGTAAGACCTATAACTTTGTATACACAACCAAACAACCCATACTCTCACCCCTGAATAATACTATATACAGTAGTATATTCACACCTTGAACAGCTACACAGCTAGTCTTAGGATTACCTCACAACTTAGAAGTACAAATCTTTACACTTCTTTAGCTAGATACATCTAGTAACTCATTAGCCTCTATCATTAGGAATAGTCTAGAAATTCCTTATACCTTTAGAACCTATAATAGCAAGGATTAAAGCCAACCCTTTTACCTTGATTAATAATCGGGAAAGGAAGAACAACCAGGGATCCAATTAGTTAAGTTTCTCACTCACTCAGTAGTTAATTTCTTTTATTTCTTCTGTTTGATCTGGTAGATAGAGTTGTCCTATCACCAGCTTATAACTAGATTGGGCCTGGAGGATTGATAGCATAGGATTTTCCCCTAGCAAATCCAGCATCTAATTCCTGTAAGAATGATAGCGGGAGTCTGAAGGACGACCGTACTCCATATAGTCCATCCCAATAATGCGGAACTGTGGGATGTGGCAGTGTGATCTAAAAGAGAAATGCCATGTGGGCAGAAGTCCGAAGGAATCCCATATGGAAGTGGAACAGAAGGGAGAAGCTAAATATAGAGCAGAGGCAGGACGCCGTGTGAGTACGTAAGAAATGGATATAAAAGGAGAGACTATCTGGAGGACGACTCCAGTATGAATACAACTCTGTAGAGTAAGAGACCAAGTCTAAAGAGAAGCAAGTAAAGCAGCAGTGCTGCCCAAACATAGTGAATACGAGAAAAGAGTACCCCCCTAGTAGACCATAACATTACCCCCCATCTATGGTCGAAGCACCTGCGAGACCACTCCTTTAGTTGCAGTCCCCCTCGTTCACCTCATAGTCGGTTGGGTCGTAGTCATCTTGGGGGTTACGACGGATGACACAGTTCTCCTCGCAGTGTCCCAGTTCTTCACACAAGGGACAGCGGCGTCGCAGGCAAAAGATTTGAATATGCCCCAGTGCTGTGGTGAGGCAGAATGGACATTGGTAGTGAGGACAGTCAGGGCGGAGATGATCGAATTCGCAGCAAGTGAAACAGTGAGCAAGGGGGCGACGAGGAGGAAGGATGATGGAATCAACATCTATTGGGTTTTGGGAGGAACCAGGCATTGGTGAGGGCGACGCTGCAGCATCCTTGTTATATCTACCAGAGGTGGGATAGGGTGTGTCTGCGCGTGAACAGTTGCACAGTCTTTTAGTAGAGCTTCCCACAGCTCATGTGGCAGAAGACAGGAGTCCGAACTGAAGTGTTGCCTTAGCCTATTTGAGTTTATGAGAATTTGCTGTGGGGGATGGTGAGACGGGATGTCCATGGGTAGGGAAAATGAAGTTGTTGGGTGGTGGGGTGGTGGCTCCGAGAAGGGGGATTGTGGTGAGGAAGTTTCGAACCTCATCAGAGGATGCGGGGAGCTCTGAAAGACTTCAGGGGCGAGTATCGCTGCTAACTCCTCCATTGCCGCCATCAGCTGGTCCTGCGGTAGGAGCACGAGAGGCCGGGGTTGGTGGAGGTGGCACAGGGATGGGAGTGCAGGAGGCGGTTTGGTCTGTTGAGGTGGACCTTGCATCACTATCTCCATCCTCCCTTCTCCTAGATCTGTCAACCTTATCCCAGGCCCAAGTGTCCTGATCCCATGGGTGATCCTTGTCATTGTCGAAGTAGTATCATCGTAGGTGTTACATTCCCTATTTTTTCCCTATTTTTCTAGCCTTTGTTTCAACCAGAAAAGACACAAGTGTCGCATTCACTACAGACACACTACACTTCTTATCCTAATGCTCCACTTGCTTACTTTCCCATGCATGCCATTACTCTCCCACGATATCGATCAGCATGGCTATGCGTTCCAGACAAACACATGGTATGTCACATGATTAGTCACGTGATCTTATCTATGACATCATAGCACAGGTATGCTTATCGTCCTATGGCACTAATAGCTCTTATCTTATGTACAGCCATAGCCAATAGCGTATGTATCTCTTATCAAGCACAGCTTGGTCCATGCACATGTATTAGTAGTATAAATACTAGAACCAGTAGACCAAGACACCCCAGTCTTGTTCTTCTGGAGTTTTCCCAAACTACCATCGCACTTGACCACCCCTAGTACTCGCGTTCTCAAACACTAGACCCTTTGGTGGGTTTGGTCGTTTCAGTAGGTTGGAGGGGAGTGTGTTAAGTATCAGTCTAAGAATATGTGTGAAGAGGGGTCTAGGGAGTCCCCAAAAGATGTTGTTGAATCCATGGTTGTGGAGTGCATTGAGAATTGCATCTTGTGACTCGTGGATGGACTGTTCCATGGCAGTGGCATAGACAGGCAGGGTCCCATCTGGAAATAGCTGGGTGTGGAGAGTATGGGAGGTGGTGTAGGTATGGAATATGCCGACCAAGGATCTGAGTATTGGAAAGTCCCAGTAAGCGGGAATGGAGGGTAGAGCAATGGAGGCGGTGGTGTTCTCGAGGACGGTGCAGTATAGGATTCGGTGGGAGCGGGTCAGGAGATGGTGGATGCGGATGGGGATGTCAGCCGGGATGATGTGGACATTGTAATGACCCTTGGTCTTCAATGTAACGATACCTTATTCCAACTATACCTTATGAAGGAACTTGATATCGAGCTTGTAGGATGTGTGATCCTAGACAACAGAGGTTTATGACAATAGTAGGATTGTGCCCTTCTGAGGGACTTCAGTGAAAGGGGAAAGTGCAAAGTAATGAACAAGAGGAAACTCAAGTGAATAAGACTAAGGTCTGTACTACTATAAGTACGACTATATATACTAAGAGAGACCATGCACAGACCAAGCTATGCTAGAGGCTATGACTAACCATAAGTAGTTAATAGTGTGGTCACTGGGTACCATGAGGCGATGAGGAAGATAAGAGGGACTTATGCTATAGGCTCTAGATAAGAGCGGTTATTGCTATTGGCTGATAAGGGAAAGTGAGTCAAGAGGAAAAGTATGAGGCGATGATAAGAATGCAATGTGGTCGCCATGAGGTGCATAGCCGAGATAAGAGATAAGATCATGTGACTGAGGTCACGTGATGGCATGTGACAGATCATGTGACAAAGGTCACGTGATTGGTGTTGACAATGGTTGAACAGTATGTTCGGTATTTCTGTGATAGATTAGCAATGATTAGGAAAGTGAAGTGTACCAAAAGTTCAAGTAGTGTCGGCATTTGGGTTGGCAATATGGGCGAGCGTTACAGACATAGGAGGATGTGATAGACGACATGTAGCGGAGCTAGAGCTCGACACTTAAAATGACGAGTGGTATGTGGTGGTTATGGAGGAAAAGCGAGGGGATCTCTTGCCTTATATTCCTCGAGGAGGTCGGCAGCATGTCCCAGGTTGGACTCAGGTTCCCAGGTGTAATGTGCAGTACAGTTAGTGACAAGCGAAGCATAAGGTTACCTTGGTCTGAATGAGTTTAACAACGGGAGAATGAGGTAATGAGTAGAGGAGCCTGCTAGGCAATGTCTACCACAGTCTATCTCAGAAGATGAACTGAGACTCAAGGTGGGCTCAACAGTCTCTGATATCCAGGTGCTAGCCGCTGGAGCTCTCGGGAAGTATCACCAGAACTATGCTGATATTGCATAGAACTAGCTTAGGAAAATACAGGCTAGAAGTACAGAGTTTATATATGGTAGGCCCCTGGTTTGTGTGAGTAGGGTAAGTGATATAAAAGGAAGAAGGAGGCGGGAGTCCAAAGGACAACCGTGCTCCATATAGTCCATCCCAATAATGAGGAACTGCGGGAAGTGGCAGTGTGATCTAAAAGAGGAACACCGTGCAGGCGGAAGTCTGAAGGAATCCCGTATGGAAGCGGAACAAAAGGAGAAGGCTAAATATAGAGTGGAGGTGGGGCGCTGTGTGAGTACATAAACAGAAGATATAAAAGGAGAAACTATCTGGAGGACGACTCCAGTACAAATACAACTCCGTAGAGAGAGAGACAGAGTCTAAAGAGAAACAAGTAAAGGAGAACGACAGCGTAAGCATAGTGAAGATGGAAAAAGTGTACCCCCCTAGTAGACCGTAACATTACCCCCCATTTACGGTTGAAGCACCTGTGAGACCACCTATTTAATTGCAGTCCCCCTCATTTACCTTGTAGTTGGTAGGATTGTTTGTCTTGGGGGTTGCGACAGATGACACAATTCTCCTCGCAATGCCTGAGTTCCCCACAAATGGGGCAGCGATGACGAGAACAAAAGGTTTGGATGTGTCCCAGCGCTGTGGTGAGGCAAAATGGGCATTGGTAGCGAGGACAGTCTGGATGAAGGTGACCGAACTTGTGACAGGTAAAGCATCGAGCGAGGGTGCGACAAGGAGGGAGGACAATGGCATTGACGTCTATTAGGTTTTGGGAGGAACCAGGTGTTGGTGAGGGCGATGCCTGAGCGTCCTTGTTATATCTACCAGAGGTGGGGTAGGGAGTGTCAGTACACGAGCAGTTTCACAGTCTCTTAGAAGGGCCTGCCACAGCTCGTGTGGCAGAAGACGGGAGTCCAAACCGAAGTGTTGCCTTAGCCTGTTTGAGCTTACAAGAACCTGCTGTGGGGGATGGTGAGACAGGATGTTCTCAGGCAGGGAGAACGAAGTTGTCGGGTGGTGGGGTGGTGGCTCTGAGAAGGGGGATTGTGGTGAGGAAGTTTCGAACCTCGTTGGAGGACATGGGGAGCTCTGAAAGACTTTGGGGGCGAGTATTGTTATGCTTGGTCCAGGTAGGAACAAGCATAGCCTTTGAATGTTCAAGGGACAAGAGCATTGAGTCAAAAGTACGACGAGGACTTATAGAACAGAGGGTTGAAGGTCAAGGGTACCTTGTGGGGTCGTCCACACAAGGGTCAAGGGGACTGGGCTGAGACCAGTAGTTCAAGGGTTCGAGGGGGGCTGGGCTGAAACCAGCGGAGGGCAAGGCAAGAGCAGATAGATTGTACACGGTACAAGAAGACAAAGGAGCTCAAGCGTGGGGAAATGCTAGAGCAGTATCTACGACTTATATATGTTGGATATACAAGCGTTGAGGGCAGGCATAGAAAAGAATAGAAACAGGTGGAAGAAATGATGACTAAGTAAATGGAGACCATCGGAATGCCGATGGGAGGAACACGTGAGAGGAATGTGTCATCATAAAAGAAAGAAAAGATAAGTCCGCGGAGAGTGAACGAGATGCGTTGTTGATACAAAACAAAAGGAAAAGAGAGAATCGTAACAAGTATTGCTGCTAACTCCTCCATCACTGCCATCAATTGGTCCTGCAGTAGGAGCACGAGAGGCTGGGGTTGGTGGAGGTGGCATGGGGATGGGGGTGCAGGAGGCGGTTCGATTAGATGAGGTCGACCCTGCATCACTATCTCCATCCTCCCTTCTCCTAGATCCGTCAACCTCATCCTGGGCCCAAGTGTCCCAATCCCATGGGTGATTCTCATTGTCATTGAAATAGTATCATCGTAGATTGGAGGGGAGTGTGTTAAGTATCGGTCTAAGAATATGTGCAAAGAGGGGTTGAGGGAGTCCCCAAAAGACATCGTCAAATCCATGGTCATGGAGTGCGTCAAGAATCGCATCTCGAGACTTGTGGATGGACTGTTCCATGGCAGCAGCGTAGACAGGCAAGGTCCCATTTGGAAATAGCTGGGCATGGAGTGTGCGGGAGGTGGCGTAGGTATGGAATATGCTGACCAGGGATATGAGTACTGGAACGTCCTGGTAAGCGGGAATGGAGGCTAATGCAATAGATGCAGCAGCGTTCTCGAGGACGGCACAATACAAGATTCTACGAGAGCGGGTTGGGAGTCAGTGGATGCAGACAGGGATGTTGGCCAGGATGATGTGAACATAGGAGGACGTGATTGACGACATGTAGTGGAGCTAGGGCTTGACACTTAGAACAACGAGAGTGGTATGCGGTGGTTATGGAGGAAAAGCAAGGGGATCCCTTGCCTTATATTCCTCAAGGAGGTCTGTGGCATGTCCCAAGTTGGACTCAGGTTCCCAGATGTTCTTGGAGGACAGGTATCCTTTCCATGAGACAAGGTAGTGGCGGCGTTGAGCGGAGCCCTGATGGGCTAAGATCTGATCAATTTCAAATTCCTCTTCTCTGTCTATAACATCCGGCAGAAGTGGGATGAAGTTATCTCCGTGTTCCACAGTAGTTCTATATGGGGTGAGAAGGGAGGCATAGAAGGCGTTGTGAATTTTCCACATTCATGGGAGGCGGAGTTTGTAATATACGGGCGATATGACTTGTGTGATTTCGAATGGGCCTTCCCATCGAGGAGTGAGCTTCTTGGAGGGGTAGCAGAGTCTCAGGTTGCGGCCTTCAAGCCACACCTTATCTCCGACTTTCCAGGGTTTGAATTTGGAGGTTACACGTTCCCTCATATACCTTTGTGCTTTCTCATGCGCAGCAGTGGCTTCTAGTCGGGCTTCATCGAGGTCCCCGAGTCGTTTCTCAAGGGGAGGGAGGAACATAGTTCCGATCCGTGGGTAGGCATGCAGCTCGTATCCCATCATTAGGCTAAAAGGAGTCTTTCCCGTCACGGAATGGACAGAGGAGTTGTGACAGTACTCTGCCATTGGAAGGAGATCTGACCAACGGGAGGCGTCACCTTGGCAAAAGATCCAAAGATAAGTCTCGAGTTCCTGGTTGACCCGTTCCATTTCTCCATCAGTTTGCAGATGGTAAGCGAAAGAAAGGAGCGGATCATAATCAAGAAGCCTGGCCAGTTCTCGAGCGAAGGCCAAGGCGAATTGCGGACCATGGTCCGAGATAATCTTGTTGTGGAGTCCAAACCATGGGAAGACTTTTTCGAAAAAGAGTTGCACGATGCCCTTGGCGTCCGTGCTCTTAAGACATGGAGTGAAAATCACCCCCTTAGTAAGGCCATGGTCAACCACGACCATGACAGAATCATATCCATGCGATGGTGGCAAGTCCGTAATAAGGTCGATAGAGACACATTGGAAGGGTCAGGAGGAGGCAACAGGGAGAGGAGTCAATGGGGGAATGGTAGGATGGGTATTGACTTTGTTGGCCTGGCAGGTTGCACAACCCTGGATGAAGCGGCACACAAACGCGGTAAGGCCAGGCCACCAATAGTCCCGTTGTATGAGGTTAACTGTTCGGTAATACCCGCCGTGACTGCCCGCAGGTGAATCATGTAAGATGTGTAGGAGGTTGCATTGGTGATCTTCGGGCACGTAAGCCCGATCCTTGAAATAGAGAATCCCATTGTTATAGCACCAATCATGTATGGAGGAGTGGGGAATGCCTGATGCACCCTCGTGGAGCAAGCGCAGCTGAGTGATGACAAATGGGTCGGAGGTGGATGACTTCTCGATAGAAGTCCGGAGGTTGGTGTTGAGTCATTTAATAAAAAGCTCCCCCGGCAGTAAGGAGATGGCGGCGTTGTCGTTAGCTGTTTCCACATCGTCCTTATGCGAGAGCGCGTCCGTGGGGCCCATGTTAATCCCCAGAGTATGTTGAAACAGGAGGTCATAGTCCTGTAGTGTTAATAGCTGTCTAGCTTGCCGCCTAGAGAGCTTCCTTGGGTCCTTGAAGTAGCACAGATTCTTGTGGTCTGTGAGCACAGTGACGGGCCAGTCGGTTCCGGTGAGGTAGTGCCGCCATTCTTCCAGCGCACGTATAACCGCTAGAAGTTCTCGATCATAGATGTCGTAGTTGCGTTCTGCTGAGGAGAATGTTTTTGAAACGTAGCAGCTCGGATGCAGGTCTCCATTGCCATCCTTCTGCATAAGTACGCCCCCACTAGCTGTAAGCGAGGTGTCCATCATTATGTAAAATGGTTTTGAGGTATCCAGCATCCTTAGTACCGGTTCAGTGGTGAAGGCCCTTCGGAGGAGGTTGAAGGCCTTCTGTTGCTCATGCGTCCAGGACCACAGCTGCCCTTTCTTTGTCAAATCCAAGATCAGTCGCATGATGTTGGAGAAGTTGGGGATAAACTTGCAGTAGAAGTTGCAGAATCTGATGAACGAGCAGATTGCACGAACTGACTTCGGGGGTTTCCAGGTTGTGATCACTGAGAGCTTGGTAGGGTCCATCTTGATGACCCCTTCAAGAATGACCATACCGAGGAACTCTACTTCTAGGGTGTCGAGCATGGATTTCTCCAGTTTGAGGCCGAGCCAGTTCTCTTTTAACCGCTCCAAAACTTGCCTCGTCCTGTTGTGGTGTTCCTTGAGATCCATGGAGTGGATCAACATATCATCCATGTAGATGATCAACCATCCTTCTGCCACCATATCCTTGAAAATAAAGTCCATGAACAACTGAAAAGTCACCGGACTGTTGCAAAGGCCAAAGAACATTACAAGAGGCTCAAAGAGGCCAAAGGGGGTGATGAACGCTGCCTTCCAGGCGTCTTTAGTCTTGATTCAGATGTTGTTATATCCCCAGCGAATATCCATCTTCATGAAGTAGCAAGAACCTTTGAGCTTATCCATCAAGTCTCCAATGAGCGGGAGAGGGTATGTGTTCTTGATAGTATGCTCATTAAGGTAGTGGTAGTCCTGGCATGGTCTCAGGTTACCGTCTTTCTTAGAAACAAAGAAGAATGGAGAGGCCTGGGGAGAGTTTGATGGGCGTATACGTCCGGCCTTTAGATGTTCTTGGATAAATTCTTGGCATGCCTCTCGCTCCTTAGGGTTGAGCAGATATGCCTTTGTGACTCGTGGGTTGAAAGTGTCGTCTAGATTGATGCCATGATCGAACGACCAATATGGCAGAAGGGGACCATTGTCCTTCTTTTGGAAGACATCCTTAAAATCTCCAAACTCCCATGGGAGTTGAGCCTTGCTTCTCATTGCTTCCTGAGCCAGGGAAGTCGAGATCGTGGTTTTCCTTATGGAGGGCCCGGGGTGCTCTTCTTCATCATCATCCTCCTCACAATCTAAGAGTCCGGGAATCTCCTCCTTCTGGGTGGTCGGGTCCACCTCAGGAACCTTCAGCGTAACCTCCCCCTTTTGGGCAGTGAGTACCAAATCAACTGCACATGTCTACCATCGTGCTCGCCATTGTCAGAGTTTTGTTACCTGGCATTTCTTATTGAATATGTTTATAGTGGCGGTATGATCCCCTTCACCACTTGTTAATTCTGGGTTGGTCGGTTCCACCTTGGGTAATCGCACCTTTCCTGTACTCCAATTGATCTCCAGGTTGTTGTCATGGAGCCGAGGGAGCCCAAGGATTATGTCATCCTTGCCACAGTCAATAACAAGGAAGTCTCAGAGATGGGTAGTGAAACGACCAAACCCACCAAAGGGTCTAGTGTTTGAGAACCAAGAGTACTAGGGGTGAGCAAGTGCGATGGTAGTTTGGGAAAACTCCAGGAGAACAAGACTGGGGTGTCTTGGTCTACTGGCTCTAGTATTTATACTACTAATACATGCGCACAGACCAAGCTGTGTGAGATAAGAGCTACATACGCTATTGGTTATGGCTGTACATATGATAAGAGCTATTAGTGCCATAGGATGATAAGCATACTTGTGCTATGATGTCATAGATAGGATCACGTGACTAGTCATGTGACATACCATGTGTTTGTCTAGAGCGCATAGCCATGCTGATCAATATCGTGGGAGAGTAATGGCCTGCATGGGAAAGTAAGCAAGTGGAGCATTAGGATAAGAAGTGTAGTGTGTCTGTAGTGGATGCGACACTTGTGTCTTTTCTGGTTGAAACGAGGCCTAGAAAAATAGGGAAAAATAGGGGAAATGTAACAGGTAGTTTCTCTGACTTTCATCAAGATTGTTGCCTTTTTTCATATAAGGCTGTTATGGTTAGGCATATCATCTACATTGCTTGCCCACAGGGGAGTCTTTAGTTTTAAAGTGGAGATCCCACATGCTGCGACCAAAGCGTAGTCAATGAAGCATCCGGTGGCACCTGAGTCAATCAGGGCTTTAGTGTCAACGATTTTGAATGCAGTATGATCAGGGGGGTAAAGAGTGACTGGAATCATGATTGATTGCGAAGCTGCCCCTGATACAAATACTGGTGATATAGAATGAGTGGTGTTTCATATAGAGGTGGAGGACGACGTCGACCCTTCTCCACCTTTCAAAAATCCTGGCATAGTCCTTCGTTATCCATGTCCCTGCCTGGTCCTACGTTACCCAGGTCGTGACTCAGGTTGCCTAAGCCATGAGCCTTAAGCCTAGCCACATGGTCAGTTCTGGTATTGGTGAGCTTCTGCATCGAGAGGGGTGTTTTGCCATCGATGGTTGGACAGTCAGTTCTGCCTCTGGCTTGGTCCTTCATTATCCAAGTCCCTTCCTCATTGTGCACAGCCCATTATGCTACCTTCTTTAATCCTAGTTTGACTGTGTTGATATGGGCCGACTCTTGCCTAGAGGGTTGCAGTCCAAACCCCATGTCGTGACCCCCGACATGTTGGTGGTCCCTGGTTATCCCACCTCGGGTTGCTTCTGCCCCCACCATCTGTGACTGGGGTACATCCTTCGGATACATGCTGGAGTCTTCCTCTGGACTTTCCTCCCAGGTAGTCTCAGGGAGGTCCACTGGCATGAGGGAGGAAAATCAATTTGACCATACAGACTGGGCTCCGCAGTCTGCCTTGATCCCTACTTTTTGGCACTCTTGGTATGAGGCTGAACATACTGCAGCCATGGCCTGGTAACCTTCCTCTTCTGCATTAGGATCTATCGAGTCCTTGAACGCAGTTTTGAGGATCTTAATAGCTGCGCCCTGGTCCTTCCTTGGTAGACTCTCAATATAGTCTTGGACCTCATTGCCTTCTCGCCTAGTCAGATCGTCAAAGCTGTCATTGGTGGATATGGCTCTTGTGCTTTGTGACTGTCATTGTTGGGGTGTGCGATACCTTTGTGACGAGCGAGGGTTGTGATGGAATTGTGTCCGGTTGGTTCCAGATCAGGAGTGGTTGGTGGACCTACAACCAACCTGGTGGCATATGAAACACTTGTTGCTCTTCATGTGCTCTGACCGCTGTGTTGGGGTGAGATGTACAGCATCTACGTCCATAGTGTATGGGTCATGAGTGGAGCTTTGAGAGGAGGGAGCAGGGATATATGGGACCTTCCTGTGTAGATCATCTATCCTCCTAAGCTGTTGAGAAAACTTCCCCACCTTATCAATCCAGTCTTGATAGGTAGTGGGTACTTTCTTGCAAGAGAGTACCATAGCAGCAAGGCGTTGGCTTAGCCCTCAAAGGAACCATTCCACCAGAGCGGCGGAGTCCTTGATCCCAGTTTTCTCCGCAAGGAGACGGAACCTTGAAGCATAGATAGGGAAGCCATCGCTAGCGGTTCCACCCAGGAGTCTTTCCGGGATCTGGCGTAACTGAGAGAGGTCGATCCTGGCCTTTGCTGCTACATCGTATGGGGCGAAAGTAGACTCGAATGCTTCTGTAATTCATTCAAAGGTTTTGTCTGCATCTGCAACTCTTGGGTTCGAAAGCTTCATCAGCCATCCTTCCGTGAAGGTCTTTCCACGGCCCTTGCTTATTTTGTTGAGAAAGGTAAGGGACTTAGTTGTATCCGTGTAAAGTTGATCGTTGATGAGGAAGTAGGCTTTCATGGAGAGAAGCCATTGGTTAGAGTCCTCAGCTTCTCCAGTAAAGTCCTTGGAGAGCCCAGCCTTTATTTCTGAAACCATGTTGTCGTCTTCAGGAGCCGGGTCAATGTCAATGTTGGAATCTGTGTCCAGGTCATGATAACTAGCAGGGTGGTCCTCGTCCGAAGGAGGGGATGGTGGCGGAGGAGGGAGTGCCGCAAGAGGTGTTGACGGGGTTGCCGACGGAATCGGTGTCGCTTGGTAGTCTAGCTCAAGATAGTCGGTTGCTCTTCCTCGTCTCCTGTTTACCTCGGCTAAGTCTCGTTGCCTTTGTCTGTAAGTTGCCTTTGCCTCAGGAGAGGAAAAGCGATCAGAAAGGGGTACAAAGAAGGCGTGTCTGAGAGGTAGTTCATGGATGCACGGGAGAGGGGAAGGGTTAGCACTAGGAGGTGCTGACGGAGGGAGCAGAGCAGAAGGACCAGGCTCTGGGCTAGAGAAATCTCCAAATAGATCAAATTGGGAAATGTTGGCGGTGGGGTGTGTCCTCTACACAGTGGTAGGGACAAGGGGAGAAGCTAGTTCTTTTGTAACGCGCAGCGCAGTTAGTGACGAGCGAAGCATGAAGTTACCTTGGTCTGAACAAGTTCAACAAGTAGAGGGTGAGGTAATGAGTAGAAGAGCCTGCTAGGGCAATGTCTACCACAGTCTATCTCAGAAGACGAACTGAGACTCGAGGTGGGCTTGACAGTCTCTGATATCCAGGTGCTAGCTGCTGGAGCTCTCGGGAAGTATCACTAGAACTATGCTGATATTGCATAGAACTAGCTTAGGGAAATACATGATAGAAGTACAGAGTTTATATATGGTAGGCCCCTGGTCCGTGCAAGTAAGGTAAATGATATAAAAGGAAATAGGAGGCAGGAGTCTGAAGGACGACCGTACTCCATATAGTCCATCCCAATAATGTGGAACTGTGGGAAGTGGCAGTGTGATCTAAAAGAGGAATCCCGTATGGAAGCGGAACAGAAGGGAGAAGCTAAATATAGAGCAGAGGCAGGGCGCCATGTGAGTACATAAGAAATGGATATAAAAGGAGAGACTATCTGGAGGACGACTCCAGTACGAATACAACTCCGTAGAGTAAGAGACCGAGTCTAAAGAGAAGCAAGTAAAGCAGCAGTGCTGCCCAGGCGTAGTGAATGCAAGAAAAGAGTACCCCCCTAGTAGACCGTAACACAAACACATCTCCATGAATCTTCTCAGGGGGAGTTGACCAGTGTCTGAGTTAGGTTGAGATGGTTGAATGAATGATAGAATCTTCAGGAACGTTTGAAGTGAAATCAGACATTTCGATGTCATGGTATGATCCAGGACTATGGGGCAGCTTGAATTCTTTTCGCAAAGGTTGACTGGTAGCTTGAGTATAAGAGTTCAAAGAGTTGGCCATGGTACCTTGAGTAGGATTGTCCAACAAATCACTGAATAAAGATATGCCATCAAAACATGAACCAGTGGGCTGATTCATGTGCTGAAGGATGTTTACCATGGTACAAAACTTCTTACTACAGTAAGGGCAGCTGATAGCCTTGAGATGCCCAGCATTAGTCTTGGCTTGAGGCATGGTAAGTTTATGCAAACTATTTGATATTACTTATCTCTGATGCTAAGTGTTATGGTCTACTAGGGGGGTACACTTTTTCCATCTTCACTATGCATATGCTATCATTCTCCTTTACTTGTTTCTCTTTAGACTCTGTCCCTCACTCTATGGAGTTGTATTTGTACTGGAGTCGTCCTCCAGATGGTTTCTCCTTTTATATCCTGTTACTTATGTACTCACATGGCGCCCTGCCTCCACTCTATATTTAGCCTCTTCCTTCTGATCCACTTCCGCATAGGATTCCTTCAGACTTCCGCCTATGTGGTGTTCCTCTTTTAGATCACACTGCCACTTCCTGCAGTTCCGCATTATCGGGATGGACTATATGGAGCATAGTTGTCCTTCGGACTCCCGCCTCCTTTCTCCTTTTATATCATTTACCTTACTCACATGGACCAGGGGCCTACCATATATATACTCTGTACTTTATCATGTATTTTCCCTAACCTAGTTCTACGCAATATCAGCATAGTTCTAGTGATACCTCCCAAGAGCTCCAGCAGCTAGCACCTGGATATCGGAGACTGTTGAGCCCACCTCGAGTCTCAGTTCGTCTTCTGAGATAGACTATGGTAGACATTGCCTAGCAGGCTTCTCTACTTGTTACCTCATTCTCCCTTCGTTAAACTTGTTCAGATCAAGGTAACATTACGCTTCGCTTGTCACTAACTGTGCTGCACATTACACTAAGTCGCTTGTTAAAACCTTGCTGACAAGGACAGATACAGCCAGCCTCATAGCACCAACCCAAGTAAACGAGTAACAACCACCACCACCACCACTGCACCTCAAACTATCCATTCTCTGGCAGCACCATCATTTCACCAATGAATGTCAATTCAGTCCTACTGTGCTCTTGCTCACCAGCTTTCTTCGGTCATCCCAGCACACACATGAATGGACCACTCCTTGAACTTGAACTTGAAGTTTCCTGTCCTGGGTGGCCATACCTGAGTGCTCCACACAACCCAGGGGACTCAGCTGTTCACCTCGTTCCCCACATGGATCTCCACTGTCATATCCATTCTGACCCCTATCAGATATCTCTGAGTTCCTCCAGACCATCTCCAATCCAATCCACCTCACACTCCTCATCTCCCTCAAACTCCTCCCTCAGAGTTCACCTCCGGACTTCAATCACTCCAGACTTCCATCGGAGATCCTCATCTCCTATCGGTTGTACCTTGGACTTACAATGTCCTACCTCCGCCTATCTCCTTTCATCTTTTCCCTTGTGCCTTCCTCTCCATTCTCCATTCCAGGGTCCCCCGTCAACCCTACCTCCGTTGACCCTATCTCCAACCCTTGTCTCCAGTGTCTTTGTGCCTACATCCATAGTCTCTCCAGGGTCTCCATTCCTCCATACATTGCCTCTCCGTTTTCACTCCTTTCTTTGTTCTCCTTCCGATCTCCAATCCGCTCCTCATAGTATATAAGTCCAACCTCCATACCATTTTGTACTTCATTACAAAAATTGTTTGTCTCCATCATTAATAAGATCCTGCCTACTCTGCATCTTGCTTCCTTCCCATGACTCCTCCTTCCACCTCGGACTTATGACCCTCTGGAATATGAGGACCTGAGCCTGGCAAGGGCACAACACATAAGTCCTGTGCCAATGTCCTCCCCCCTCTGTTTTTCGTCCCTCCTATCTCCAAGCCTCCGTCCTCTGTCCTCCTCCTTTGTCCTTTGGTGTACCTTCTCCGTCCTCCTTCTTTGTCCTTTGGTGTACCTCCTCCATCCTCCTTCTTTGTCCTTTGGTGTACCTCCTCCATCCTCCTCCTTTGTCCTTTGGTGTCCCTCCTCCGTCTTCCTCCTTTGTCCTTTGGTGTACCTCCTCTGTCCTCCTCCTTTGTTCTTTGATGTACCTCCTCTGTTCTCCTCCTTTGTCCTTCAGTGTACCTCCTCTGTCCTTCTTCCGTCCTTCTCCTCCCTTCACCCATTGGACCTCCATTTCTCCATTCCACATCCCTCCAGACTTTGGTCCAACTCCTACATTCCACCTCTGTACCTCCGCCCTTATGATCTTCAACCGGACTTCGTCCCTTCGAGTCATAAGAACCTCTGACCCTCCGGAACTCCACCAGAGCAAGGTCTAGAGGAAGTAGGGATCTTGACATCCACGAAAGAACAATCTGTCCTGTATACCGGCAACCTCAATCCCTTGTTTGACCTGATTTTCATGCCAATTCAAGGGCTAGACAACTGGTGATTGAGAACACCAACCATGATTCATTGGGTGCAATGGTGAGCTTATTGCAACACTATAAAGGAACCCTTCAGTAAAATGCAAACTACCAGCCCCCCCATATGAAGGCAACAACTTCAGCCTCATATCTTGTTCCTTCTCCATATAGCAGCATGGAGGCTTACCTCCACTTAGAGGCTGCTCAAAGTGAGTGGGTAATCTCTCGCATGCGTGAGGATCCCATGCATGAAATCATTCACCATAACATCATTGCCTTGCAGCTCAACCAACTCATTCTCAAAGATGCCTGGAATGATTCTCATGCTGCAGAGGAATTCGTTGGACATGTCCACTTTACCATTAGGTGGAGTGGCTTCTTGGTTGATCATGAGCAGGTCATAGGAGACTCACCCCATTGTTGGGTGAAAGGTGCACAATAACATGTTTTTTCTCAACATTTGGGTTCAACACTACTGCTACAGAATCCCAGGCATCTCACCCAGCAGCCCTTGATGTAATGTTGGATCGATCCTAACTCATTGTTATTCAAAATGTTGTACTACTTAGACTTAGCTGTATTTGATTATATCACTATGTAGTCACTATCATGTAATTTCCCCTTGCTTGACAATGATGCCTCACCACACCATTTTGCACTCAGATCAACATACTATGGGACACATGCACCTTGGCTCTCCTCAAATCCAATTCATCCTCTTGTGTTCTTTAAACCCCATCAGATTTGTACTTGTTTGGCAGCCAACAAGGTGAATGGTATTATTGGCCCTACCTACCAGTGAAGCCCTCAGTCTACAACCGTTTGGAAGAACACCTGAACAAGCTCATGATTGGTCAATGTGGGAGCTGCTGGCATTCAGGGACTCTTTGTAACGCTCGCCCATAAAGAAGGCCCAAATGCCGACACTACTTGAACTTTTACTTTACTTTACTTTCCTAATCATTGCTAATCTATTACAGAAATACCGAACATACTGTTCAACCATTGTCAACACCAATCACATGACCTTAGTCACATGATCTAGTCACATGCCATCATGTGACCTCAGTCATATGATCTTATCTCTTATCTCGGCTATGCACCTCATGGCGACCACATTGCATTCTTATCATCGCCTCATGCTTTTCCTCTTGACTCACTTTCCCTTATCAACCAATAGCATTAACCGCTCTTATCTAGAGCCTATAGCATAAGTCCCTCTTATCTCTCTTATCGCCTCATGGTACCCAGCGTTCATACTATTAACTACTTATGGTCAGTATAGCCTCTAGCATAGCTTGGTCTGTGCACGGTCTCTCTTAGTATATATAGTCGTACTTATAGTGGTACAGACCTTAGTCTTATTCACTTGAAGATTCCTCTTGTTCATTGCTAGACTATTCTCTTGAAGTCCCTTCTAGGGCATCGCAATCCTACATTGTTATCCATCTCTGTTGTCTAGGATCACATATCCTACGAGCTCAATATCAAGTCCCTCCGTAAGGTACAGTTGGGATAAGGTATTGTTACATTGAAGACCAAGGGTCGTTACATATAGTCTCAGCGCAGTTCGCACGTCCTCAATTGAGTCACATGTCTCCGCCTGAGCATTCTATCCAAGAACGAACTAGAAGAGGAAAGGGAATGAGGGACAGCGCTTGTGGTTACAGAAGTAGAGATCGACCACCGATCACTTACAGCGGTTTGCAAAAGTCTGTGGAAAACACACTTAGGAAAGTCGCGCCTCGGAGACTGCCGGGAAAGGACCCCAGGCACATCTCAGTGGGTTTGTTTGGACGCTGAGTAATCAGCGCTGGTTTGACTGACACGACACTCGCATTCTTGTTCACCCAACATCCACCACGCTATCAATGTTCTCGCTGCCGAACATCATCAGGTAAGTTGCACCCCAATGTACTGCATCACAGAGCAATGTATCTTAACGCTCTGCAACTGTCTGCCTGCCCTCTTCAGGTGGTTCAATCCATCTGTCTGTTTGGCCAATTTGATCCATATTGTGTACTTTCAACCTAGTCACACCTTTTTTGTATCTGTTCTATTGTACTAGTTGATAGTCCTGGGCAGTGTAAACCTTGTACTCTGCTTTTGAATCCATGTCTTCTCGAATGCGAGTCAATAAGTAAGGTTCCTTACTAGTAGCCTGAGATGATTTTTGTATTCAATCAAGTCCAGTTATCAACACTTATACTGTAGCTACGATTAAACATTGAATTCAAACAGTGAGGGTGATGGACAGCAATTGGCAATGAGCACCTGACACTGGTGGCCTGCAGGATAGTTTAGCAACGAGAAAGTGGCCTATTACTTACCCTAAAATGCAGTAAAAAGGTTGAAATCTTGACTCTATGGTGTGCCAGCTTACCTGCTCATTGAGGTTTGGCAGCGAGAATGTCGATAGTGTGGTGGATGTTGGGTGAACGAGAATGCGAGCGTCGTGTCAGTCAAACCAGCGCTGATTACTCAGCGTCCAAACAAACCCACTGAGATGCGCCTGGGGTCCTTTCCCAGCAGTCTCCAAGGCGCGACTTTCCTAAGTGTGTTTTCCACAGACTTTTGCAAACCACTGTAAGGTGAAAACACATAAGAGGTGTCATATGGAGATTCTGGATTTCCAGCTTGTCTGTGCCTACCAAGCCAATTTGTGTCTATTCACCAGTAGCACTTGCATTCAATGGTAATTACCAGTACTCAATGTCTACTATACATAGTAACAACTAGGAACATGCTCCAAGGGAAAATACTTAAATGTCATATATTAGCTTTATATCTGCATTCTCATAGCTGAGAAGCTAATTCTGTGTTGTGTTCCATTATCATTTGTAGGTCCTTTAAATGCCATAGACTCTAGTTTACTTGAGCATTGTATAAAGTATCTCTACCAGTACAATTGTGTCAGATATCACTGGATGTTTGCACATCTATATTTCCACACTGGCTATCATTATGCGAGACAAGTTTCATTCCACCCAAGTTACCTTCAACTGCAAGTCCAGTTAGGAGAGATCAATTCCCATATTTCTTCTCTTTCAAGGATAGTAGATTGTATGTCATTGTAATTTCCAATACAATAGGCTGATCAATATAGTCATTGACTGTGTGCATGAGTATATATCAGTGCATAGGAGACATCATAAGCTTGTCATTATGGTTCAATACAATTGGTACTGGATCATGTATCATGTCATCAAGGGTATTGGCCAACACAAATTGGCTCAGGAAGGTTCCAATAGGGCTGACAGTTGAAACTTCAATCTTTCATGTCCTATGTATTTTTACCTTGGTCAGGCATTATATACTTGTAATTACTGTTGAATAACAGTGTTACCAGCTAATATACAATATCACTAACTGTAGGCACAGACAAGCCCAAAAGCTGGAATCTTCATATTTTATCTCTGGTGTATTTTCACCTTGGGTAGAGATTGTGTACTTGTGATTGCCATTGAATGCAAGTGGTATCAGTGAATATAGAATGTCATCTACTGTATGAGCTGATACAAATCGGCTTGGCAGGCATAGACAAGACAGAATCTCCATATGACACCTTGTATGTGTTTTCACCTTAGATAGACACTATATACTTGTAATTACCATTGAATGCAAGTATTACCAGTGAATATACAATCTACTCGATGCTATTGGCCGATACAAATCGGCTCGGCAAGCACAGACAAACCCAAAAGCTGGAATCTCCATATGACACCTCTTATGTGTTTTCACCTTAAGTAGACATTGTATACTTGTAATTACTATTGAATGTAAGTCCTACCGGTGAATATACAATTTAACCGATGCCATTGGCTGATACAAATCGGCTCGGCAGGCACAGACAAGCCCGAAAACCGAAAACACCATATTTCACCTCCTATGTAATGCGCAGCACAGTTAGTGACGAGCGGAGCATGAAATTACCTTGGTCTGAACGAGTTCAAGGAGTGGAGGGCGAGGTAATGAGTTGAGGAGCCTGCTAGGTGATATCTACCACAGTCTATCTCAGAAGACTAACTGAGACTCAAGGTGGGCTTGACGGATCTCCGATATCCAGGTGCTAGTCGCTGGAGCTCTCGGGAAGTATCACCAGAACTATGCTGATATTGTGTAGAACTAGCTTAGGGAAAATACATGGTAAAAGTACAGAGTATATATACAGTAGGCCCCTGGTCCATGCGAGTATGGTAAGAGATATAAAAGGAAAAAGGAGGCAGGAGTCCGTAGGACGACCGTGCTCCGTATAGTCCATCCTGATAATGTGGATCTGCAGGAAGTGGCAGTGTGATCTAAAAGAGCAACACCGTGCAGGCAGAAGTCCAAAGGAATCCCGTACAGAAGCGGAACAGAAAGGAGAAGCAAAATATAGAGTGGAGGCAGAGTGCCGTGTGAGTACGTAAACAATAGACAGAAAAGGAGAAACCATCTGGAGGACGACTCCAGTATGAATACAACTCCGTAGAGTAAGAGATAGAGTCTAAAGAGAAACAAGTAAAGGAGAACGATAGCGTAAGCATAGTGGAAGTGGAAAAAGTGTACCCCCCTAGTAGACTGTAACATCCTATGTGTTTTCACCTTAAGTAGATATTGTGTACTTGTAATCACTATTGAATGCAAGTGCTACAGGTAAATATACAATGTAACCGATGCTATTGGCCGATGCAAATCGGCTCGGCAGGCACAGACAAGCCTGAAAGCCGAAACTTCCATATTTTATCTTCTGTATATTTTCACCTTGAGTGGAAATTCTGTACTTGTTGTTACCATTGAATGGAAGTGCTACCAGTGAATTTACAATGTAACTGATGCCATTAGCCAATGCAAATCAGCTCAGCAGGCACAGACAAGCCTGAAAGCTGGAATCTCCATATTTCACCTCCTATGTGTTTTCACCTTAGGTAGACACTATACACTTGTAATTACCATTGAATGCAAGTAGTACTGGTGAATATACAATGTACCTGATGTGATTAGCCGATACAAATTGGCTTGGTATGTAGATGAGTATAAGTCTCAGTTGACGTGGTAGTCGACTAGTATATTACCTGTAGATGAGTATAAGTCTACAGTAGTAAGTAAGAGTAGTAATGAGTGTATAAAGGATATCTTACCTCAGTTGACGTGGTAGTCGACTGAGGTTGTATGCTACGTACGAACGGAAAATAACGGTCATGTTAGGTAAGCTACTAAATACGGACTATGTTGATTGGACTCCAACATGGTAGGCACAGACAAGCCCAAAAGCCGAAACTTCCATATTTCACTTCCTATGTGTTTTTACCTTAGGTAGACACTATACACTTGTAATTACTATTGCATGCAAGTGGTACTGGTAAATATACAATGTCCCTGATGCTATTGGCCGATGCAAATCGGCTTGGCAGGCACAGACAAACCCGAACACTGAGATCACCATATTTCACCTCCTATGTATTTTCACCTTAGGTAGACACTATATACTTGTAATTACCATTGAATGCAAGTATCACCGGTGAATATACAATCTACCCAATGCTATTGGTCGATGCAAATCAGCTCGGCAGGCAAAGACAAGCCCGAAAACCAAAAACTCCCTATTTCACCTTCTATGTGTTTTCACCTTAGAAGGACACTATATACTTGTAATTACCATTGAATGCAAGTGGTACCACTGAATATACAATGTCAACGATGCTATGGGCTGATACAAATTGACTCGGCAGGCACAGACAAGCCCAAAAGCTGGAATCTCCATATTTTATCTTCTATGTGTTTTCACCTTAGGTAAACCTTATATACTTGTAATTACCATTGAATGCAAGTGTGACTGGCGAATATACAATGTCAACGATGCTATGGGCCAACACAAATCGGCTTGGCAGGCACAGACAAGCCTGAAAGCTGGAATCTCCATATTTCACCTCCTATGTTTTCACCTTAGGTAGACCTTATGTACTTGGCCCCTGGTGGCCACCAGTGTGAGGCGTGGTGACCCACGGTTTGGCATGGTTCCCACGGTCCAGTGGTGACCTTGCAGGTGTGAATACACAGTGTTCGCCCATGTACTCCCCATTGCAGGCGACGGAATGAGCAAAGGGAACAGAACAATGTCACCAGTGAGGCGATGTGACAATCCCCTGATCCCCCGGCACTCCAGACCGGCCGCCACCCCACTCAACAGGGGTGCATGTGTGCGATTACCCTCGATCTGACGAGGTCGCGCACATCCCCCTCTTCCTTCCTTCCCTCAACCCCTCTTTGATCTTGTTCGACCTCGTCCCACCACCAGTGTGAGAAGACGCCCTCAGGATCACCACCACTGCCAGCACCACAGTTCCACACCCATGCCTGCTCGACAAAACTTTGAAGCAACCCAGCAAACATGAAGATGAAGCCATCAATGTTGATGTCGCAAGGACCCCCAGGGACAGTGATGGCAATGATGCTCGAGACGAGCATTGTTGACGGCTGTGAGCAGGCCGTCATGAGGGAGACGGTCGAGCTACCATATGAGGCAAACAACCTGTGAGCATGTCTCCTGCATGCCAAGGAGCAGCAATCAACTGACTGACCAACTGACGATCGCTCTCGTCCCTGCAGTGAAGGCAGGCATTGCAACGAGCTCATCACAATGGTCCAGTGACAGCCCGAGAAGTGGCCCTACCACACGGGCAAGCGCCATTTCACCATGAAGACGAACATGGATCAGGTGTGTGGCATCCTCCTCAACTGCATGTTTGGCTTCACAAAGGAGATGGAGGTTGTGCGACCCCTCTCGCCCACTCCCTGCACACCTGGACCGTCCGGTGGACCTCGTCAAGATGACGGGACGCAGGTC
>JBBPRQ010000534.1:0-22900 GCA_038093095.1 Boletus insuetus | reverse complement strand
CTTGCGTTGCTCATGGTTGATTCCCCGGTTTCGTACTAGCCTATCGCAATTTGATGAGGCGAATGTGCCAGTTATTAGGTCCACTTTACCCGAGAAATTGCCGATTGGAGAAATTTGGTCATGTTTGTTTTCCAGTCAGATTCCGTAGGCTGCTGGCGCATCGAAGTGATGGCATGATACATAGCAATTATTCTACAGAATTTATACAGGCTATACACCAAAGCGCAAAACCTCTTGCGCCATGACAGTCTGATCATCTGGAATGGAAGACGACGAGTATCTCATCACGAGGTTCACAGCCTGAGAAACACACATCAATGCGAAAAAAAACATTTGGACACAGCGGTTCGTCCTTGCGAGGTTGCTGGAACGGGCGAGCAAATGTCTAGGCAATGTCATTGGGAAGATAGAAAGAGGAAAATAAATTCACCTGTCACCCCTACCGTGACTATCTAAAGCGCTACCGGTGACAATAACGCATCCCGTCGGACAGTCATAGGCCTACTAAGAATGAGCGAAGCGAAGGAACGCGGATAAAGAGGTTCAGTAGAAGTATTTCCGCAAACAAAAAATTTACGCACTGCTGCAACGATCGAGTTTTTCTCGGAACGCACCCGTCTGATAATCAAAGACCCGCGCAAAGCCATTGTCGCCACCAACTACGACCCAGCCGGGTTCTCGAGCAACCTATATCAAGGCAATATACATGCGTCCGTTCGCCTTTTTTTTCACCTAAGTTCTCATGGTTCAACAGAAACAGAAACTGTAGCGAAGACGAGTTTGATCGTCGAGCCAGTAAATATGGTACATACATGAAGCCACTTTCCAGATAAGACTCGAGCAGGTTCGAAGCCGTTATCGCAGAAATGGACGGCACGCGCTACATAAGGCTGCTTCTCGACATCGACGTCCAACTGGATGGATGTCGAAGGCGGATCGTTAAGAAAGTTTGCTAGAGGAAAATAAAAAGTCTCACTGGCTTCGGTGCCTACTTTCCACAATCTTAGCTCGCTGTCACCAACATTGGCCAAGCGGCGGTGAACGGGATCCCACGCAAGAGATCAATGGGCTAGAGTGATAAAAGAGTGTGTGTTGTGACGTGCGTATAGATGCGAATGCCCCAAACGCATATAGGGATCAGCTATTTCAAAGTCAGGTGGCGGCTGAGTTTGAAATCGGTGATCCAATAGTTGGTTGGTTATTTCCAGTAGTAGCTTAGCAAAAGGGTCAGAACCGGGGTTGAACTATGCACAAATCACTTCGAGTCTGATCTCGGAGATGAGCAAATGGTGATGATTTGGATTGGCGGACGCAGGGGGCTACCGTTTGCTTCCGTACTGGCTGATTTCACCCTCACTGGCTCGGACAGCTGTTGAATTGCTTGGCAATCGACGCCCGGGGCCCCGTACCTAGAGCGTCCCCACGCTATGCCCCAAAGCGTTCAGCCCAACCAAGCGACGCCCTTTCCTAAACTCCTCGCGAAGTACCATCATGTTAATGTTGGTATAGGAGTGAAAACTTGGCTGGAAATCCAATTAACACGTAAATATATATAAAAGATTGGAAGTGAGAGCGGTCGAGACACTGAGGACAGATATTCTATACGCACAACTTAGCCATTCCCCACCACAGTGACAAACTATAGACCCACCTCGATTGCAAGTCACTTCTCTAGTCCACTCCCTCTCTCGTCCATCCACTCCCTCTCGGTCTCCCATCGTCAGCCTCGCGTACAGAGTGATATCCAAAGACTTCCTTACAGCAAGCGCTGGACCCACTTCCATCCAGTACTGCAGCTCGCTATCAACAAAGCCGCACACAAGTGGACGTAAGTGTTACGCGTGAAATATCCTAACATCGACTGACAACGCGACAGGTACTAAGGCTTTGGGGAATGCTTTGCGTTGTGGTGCAAGGAAGAACTTCATGGCGCCGAGGGTATCTTCAACACGATATCGCGACACGTGGAAGACCAGATACACGTACGCGCGTCGCGAACCTCTCTTTTGTATGAACTGACAGTGCAACATTAATATCAGGTAAGCTGTGGAATGCTGTTCAGGGAATTTAACGTGCGGGAAACGTTCTTCATCGTATCGCCACAGACGCACGTTCCCGGAGACAACGCGGGGGAACAGAGGGAAAGGATATTTGGACAGAAGATTTAGAGCCACGCGTTGCAGTTCGGGCCAGGACCGTCTCCATATTGGATCGGAGGTGGAGAAGCTGAAGTCAACGTTACAAAGCGCAAGTCTATCCACCGCCTATCATTGTCGGATATCGTCTTATGCTATAACAGTCTGAGGAAGTAGGTCGGGCAATGTTCGAACCAATGAGGAGTAACGTCCGACGACAACATGAAGCAGACACTCGGACTACTGAAATATAATGGTGATGTGTGTACCAAACGATTATCAGATGTACTGCATCTCACACTTGATAGGCATATTCGAGATGGAGCAGGCTCCTTCACGAAGAGATCGGTCTTTGGGTTTTGCAGGCCGTCTAAAATCTACCCTCAGTCCAACCTCCCTAGTTTGTTGCTGCCGGTCTCCATCATCCGTGGCTGGCTAGGTTTCCTGGATGAAGTCTAAGAGCGACGTTACAGGTTATTTTTATTCACGCGCTTGTAGCGTCATTGCCAGTGATGAATTTATATAACTCGCGTTGCAGCCACTCCCCTTCGACCGGTCTCGTTCTTCGAACACACATCATAGCAATCCACAACGAGATCTCAGCTGGGTGGGGTCTATGCAATTGTCTGGATTCCTGCACACGAGAAAGACGAAGAGCATCGCGATACTGGCCCAGGGGAAGAAGGGCATCCGTACCCTCGACCTGACACGGGATGAATCTTGCCATCACCAGTTCGACTGAGCTGCTGCACGACTGGCTACCGGACAGATAAGGAGTGCCTGTGCAAACCGTTCGATAGAACGCTCCAGATCCTGTCTTTCCCCGTGCTATTGATAACGCAGGAGAGCACTGCGGCCTTGGTTTGCCACGTCTGGATTGTGTTACCACAAGCGTGCAATTTACGCAACGAGGTCCAAAAACCACCGATGTCTGCTCTCGCATGCTCGCCGTATGAAAGTCACAGAAATGGATGAACAAGGGGATACAATATGTCTGTCGCTCAGATACGTTGACGTTAGCAATCTTCGTAAACTCTATAGAGAAACTGGTTTAATCATCACCTCGTCCACCAATGTCCTGGATAACGATCGCCGACCTATCAAGGAATTCAACACGGAGGTCCGCGCCGAATTCCCTGGCGCGGTGTCCACGAAGATCCGCCCAATCAGTCGGTCGTTGACCGACTCGATCGTGGCCTTGGCTCGGCTAAGCGAGGCCAAGCTGGATGCCTCCTCGTACCGTCTTCATGCTTCGACACCCTTTAAAGAAGCTGGCTTCCCTAATTCGCCCTGCAGATTTTTATGACTGACGGCATGTATTACAACAAGAGTTGGTTCCACACAGGAATTCCGGTTCCGGAACTGCCTCGTATGTCGGGGACCGATCGTGATGAAGACGCCCAGCCGTTGACCGAGACCATAGTGCGGCCGAGGCGAGCCACGGCATTTTTGAAAAAAAAAAAAAAAAACCCCCGCATTGTTGATTCTCAAGTTTTCCGGCCATTCGCGAACACATGGCCCGCGAAAAACCCTTCGTTCCGCGCGTCGACGACGAGGACACCTTGTGGGAAGTAGACATCACCGCTGAAAATGCGAGGAAATATCAGGTTGTTTGGGCTGGTACAGATCCCGACACCGGAAAACCTTGGGGACCGTCATGGGTTGACAAGGGCGACTGCACGGATCAGGCTGTAGCCCGATGGGAGGCGAGGAAAAAAGAGAAATTGATGCAGTCGAGGAACGAACCTGGTAAGAGTATTCCTGTATATCCCTCCGTCGTTGAACTCTGCCGAAGGTACCGATGAGCGGGCGGCCATCCCTGTTGATCACGATAACCGCAAGCGGCAGCGTGAAGACACCCAGGACAAAGGTCCACACGACGTAAACAACAAGAAATCCAAGAAGCAAGTGCCGCCTCTCCCTGTTGCTGCAACCGCTTCTTCATCGACTGTCAAGACTAATCATGCATCCCCTGCAATGAAGATTGGCCCACCCCGCGGTGCGAATCGCAAGAAGGAAAAACAAACACCTACTGAAGTGTCTCGTCTGTCCGTTCCAAGATCATCTCAAAACGTATCAAATTCCTGCCCGCCTGCGGTCAAGTCATCTGGAGCCGGTACCTCTCTGTCGGATTCAATTCACTCTTGTCAAGAAGGAACTTCAGACGGAGAAGCGAAATGCTCCCAAGTCGCTTCACCCGCATCCGACATGATCCTGCCCACCCTTGCATCCACTTCCGCACAAACAGCACAGGTTGATTGCTTTTCACTATCCTGGTCTGATACTGACATGTATTCGTTTAGACACCTCCCTCACCCTCCCCCTTTCTCAAGAGGATCGAAGACATCAAAGAGTTGCAGTATGGAATCAGTATTTCTTCCAACGCCGCACTGAAGCTTGCCATCGAGGTAAGAGAGAATCAGATCTCTCATTGTAACCCTCTGACACATCGTAGACTGCTCCAGTTTCAGTATCAGCGCAGGGAAACATGAAAGAAATCGAACGACTTCAATGCCAAATCAGTATTGCGTCGAACGCGACATTGAAGTTGGTGCTTGAGACCATTGCGGCGCTTGGAACGAAATAGGATGGTTCCTATGAATTGTTCACAGTGTACATACTTCTAGAATTCTTAGCCAAGGCTTAGTAGCTCGACCGCACGTCGCCACTTGTTCGTCACCTCTCAGGCAGTAAGCCATTGCAATGGAGGAGGTGCGCATGCGCGCACCCTCGATTTAATACCAAAGTATCTCTCCTCCATATTCGACATCCTTGTTGCCATCCTTGCTTTGAGCAACATCAGCTTACAGAGGTGGATCGCAGGGATATCTCTGCCTCCGTTGCAAACACGTTTGTCCTCGAGCACGCCCGCGCGTCTCATCCGATAACTCTCAACTTCGACGCACAGGCATGCATTGCTCCAGGTCTGACGTCTGATTCATCGTCGATCCATCGGCCACTAGGCTCGTCAGCCCAACGACCTTCCATTGCAATAGCCGCTGTTCACTTTTCGACGGCCTCGAATGCAGGTTGAACGTCGTCCCACAGGACGCGCTCGACCCCCCGCGCGTCGTGGATATGCCCAAAGACGTGTACCTGTGGACGGACGTGCCGGAGCACCGACAGGAGCGCGGCGCACCCCGCACCGTGGTCAAGAATCAAGATAGGCCAACGGCGGGGCGTGCATCACGAGCACATCCATCTGGGGTGGCACCGCAGGCCAGAGCGCCACGGCCGGGTGTGGTCTGCACTGCGCTGGGATGGGATTCAGAGGACAACCGGAAGCGCGGGAATTGGAAGGCAAAGGTATAAGGGCTTCCGTTGTCGAAGTAGATGAGCGTGGGATAGGCCTGGGGATGTATGCGCGTGTGTCGGGTTTCCACGACGCCAGTTTGAACATCCTTGGAGAAGGTGTACGGGCGTTTGATCCCGGGAATGACGATCTCGTGCTCGGTAGCAACTCGCTCGAACTCTCCATTGGGTTGTTGCTCCTTAGAGAAAATTCGACAAGGAGATGAAGGCCGGCGACTTCGAACGTGAGGCTCAGATTGCCGCGGGTGAGTGATTTTCACAGTTTCACAGAAGTTGCGTAACTTGTCGTTCAACGGCGATGAATCCAGCTTTCCAGACTGAGCCGCCTTGCCATACGTGTGAAAGCGTTATGTATCTGAAGGATGCTTCCACCATTCGTTGGATGCGTCCGTCGTCCAGGGGCTGCGTCATAGAGTAAACCAACACTTTGAACTCCGGTTCCGACCTGAATATATGCGCTCGTTCTGGTCCATCTCAGAGACTTCACGTCAATGAGCACGAGCGGGGATGTCTTGGAGACTCCGCGGACGACATTGTCGATGGCTGTCTCCGACTGGGAGGGAGAGATGTATTCCTTGACTAGATCTGTCCAATGCGATTTACGATGCTATTTCGACGCCGATAAAGTGACACTCACGAAAGGCATCTGGATCGGGAGACGACACGATAAGGGAGTGCATGCGGACGAACGAACTCATCGCATCGTCGTACCGCCGTAATCCATGCAGCGCCACGTATCTTCTCTCGTACCCCCACGGACTCGAAGAGTCCTCCTTGATTGCCTGAGTCGGTTGAGTTCTAGACTGTCAGAGAGCGAAGGCATATCTCGTCTGCATCCTTCAACGCATCCTCCCACAACCCCAACACTCCTCGGGAAGTGCTCCGCTTGACAAGAATCCTAGCGGGTTTCGGCGGGTTCAGGAACAGCGCAGCAGAGTATCGTACGATCGCTCGCTTAGGGTCGTTCGACCTTGCTGTTTCATCACCGCTGCTTTCGAATGTTGTGGCGCACGTTTCAATGACGTCTGGCGCGGAACAATCAACGCCTATCATTGTGGTCGATCATGAGAATGCACATCTGAGTCCCAACCTGCGATCATCTCGGTCGTTAACGCTCCTTCGCCAAGCGTATCGACCATGGTATACACGGCATTGGACAACACTATCTGAATTTCGGTGGAAAGTCTATCGAAGTTCCGACTGAATATCTATGAAGTAGAGGTGGCATCATTAAGGAGGAGGACGAGAAGGGATTGGCTTACAAGGGAGATGACCACAAGATAGGGACCGTTTTGAACCAGGATGGCTTCTTTCGCACGCTTGAACAATAGGGCAAGACGAGGAGGATGAGTGCCAGTTCAAGACCTCCGCCAAGCTACCAGAGTCAACGGAAGGTCTGGGGGGATGATAAGCACATACTGCGTAACCACCGACTACAGCGATGACGGGCTCGTTGAGTTTGGAAATGACCTCCCAATTGGCGAAGAAGTTGGAACTTGGAAGTGTACGCTTCGACGACTGATAGAGGTCTCTCTCAGCGTGGTGCAGAGGGGGTAGAAAAAGGATATTACATGACTTGTCTTTTTCATTTGGTTTTCAGCGCAGATAGTAGCAGCGTCGAGTTGGATAGTGAGGATGGAACTTTTATGTTAAAGCGGGAGAAAGAAGTGGAAGACGAGCCTGCGAGGCAGGAGAGAACCGCAGACGAGGTCGAGGCCATTGCAGGACTCCCTGTCGTGCGTGCGGGAGCGTTTACAGGGAAGAAGTACAGAATGTACTTTCCTAGTGGGTTGCCACCCTTATCGAGAACAAGGTAGGTGATCGTATCGTGGTGTCCCTTCGTGGTTCACCGATGTATTTTTTAGATTGCACATGTCGTTGTTGTCAGTGACAACAGAGAGCAAGCGAAGTTAGTTACACGCGGTATGACCCGATCTATCATCTCAGTCGTTCAACGACTCACTCGTCGTTCTTCTGTTAGCTCTCCCATCGAAGCCTCTAAACTTTATCTCTCTATACGATGCAGACACTGCTAGCGCCATGGCGTTCGTGAAACAACGTCTACGTGATGCCGGGATGACTGCTGAGCTAACCAAACGGGAGGTAGCCAGTATTGAATGCCTCGGTGGTCGTGCGAGCGATCTTGAGATTGTCAGTGGGCCAACCGATGCTGTTCGACGTTTGTACTAAGCATGGTCTCCAGTTACAGAATCCGCAAAGTCCGCAGTGGTCAAGCGATCGAGGATATCATATCCCGCAGCATTAGTGGCGGCGGTGCCATCTGAGCCCCGACACAGGCGCTCGCTCACAGCGACCGGGACTTGCGTCTGCTTGGGAGCCCTTTTACTCAAGCTCATCCTCCTTCTCTGCTCGTCCATCCTCTCCCTCCAAGGAACGACGCCGCTTCCCGGTCACCCAAAGACCTTATGCGACCTCACACACGTCTCCGAATTCCTCACCCTCCCCCCCGCATTTGGCGCCATCTAGCTCGGCGAAACCTTTTCCTGCTGCTTCTCCGTCAACAACGAAACCCACGCGGCCGTCGATGGCATCCACGTCCGCCTCGAGATGCAAACCACCACCTCCAAGTCCATCCTGCGCGAGCTCGGCGGCGCAGTGTACCCTCGCCGCAGGGGACGGGCTCGACGTCGTGCATCATGAGGTGAAGGAGCTCGGTCAGCACACGTATTGGCATGTATGGCCATGTATCGGCTCCCGCCTGGGTATCCGTATGCACCAGGACCCGTCGAGGGCTCAGACGACCCGAGCTTGCAGAGCTTTCAGAAATTTTACGAGTTTTCGGTGCGTTTTCGTTGGTTCTCGTGTGTACATATATGCCAACGATCTGCCGACGGACGAGACAGGTTGCCAATACCCTGTCCGTCAAGACCAAGGTCCACGCCCCGAAATCCCCCTCTGCTCTCCTTCACCCGTCCGAGCGCGAAAAAGTATTCCTCGAAGTCCACATCCAAAACATGACGCAAGAGGCCATGTGGTTCGACCGGATGGAATTCGAATGTGCAGAGGGCTGGCAGGCATCGGACGCGAACCGCCTGCTCGGTACTGATCCCTCGAGTGACGGCGTGCAGACCTTGCAATCGCTGTTTTCAGGTTCGATGGCGCTCATGCAACCGCAAGTCATTCGACAGTATATATACATCCTCTCCCCAATCAACGTACAGACGTTCCGGTGACACACCCACTGGGGTCTGTCATCCCCCTCGGCCGACTCGACGTCTCATGGCGTTCCAAGTTCGGCGAACCAGGTTGTCTGCTGACTTCTGTGAGTGTCATTTTCTTGTCGTCGCTCGTGCATCGTTGACATGCAAGCATGCCTACAGATGCTCTCGCGTAGACTTCCTGGCCCACAACACCCACCTCCATCAGCACCATCCCAGCCCCCAAGCGCGATCCCGCCTTACCTCCAACGCGCACCACTCCCCCCTCCAGCCCATCCCGACCACGCTCTCCCCAGCTCCCAGCTCGCCGCCGCCAGGCACGCTCAGACCCAACTCTCCCTTCCGCCCCCGCCCCCAACCCGGAACACCGCGTTCGACACCGCGTCCTCTGTCTCTTGCATCCCCCGTCCTTGGCGCACAACCACAACCACTGATCATCCCAGAGCCCCTGTCGGATCTGGACGTCGATCTTGTCGTTGTGCGACATCATCTGGCAACTCGGTCTGGGTAGGAAAACCCTTTACACTCGGCCTCAGGCTAAGCGTTGCGGCTACGATCCCGCGAGGTCGATGTCGGCGTGTTCATTTCGTCGTGCAACACCTTGTACCTCGACGAGTTTCTGCTCACGCTCAGAGCGTGTTGGAAACACTTATGACGAGCACACCGTCTCGTCTGCCACTGGAGCTGCCTGCGTCAGGGGCTCCGACGCACGCACCAATCAATATAATGGGCGAACCGGGGCTAGCGTCATCGCCTCAGAAATTGGTCGCTGCTGGAGGCGATCCACTGTTATCGCTGCCACAACCCTATTTCGAGACACTAGACGAAACGAGAAACACAAAACTCCGTGGATGCTCGTTCCTCGGACCATCCGCAATCCCGTTGGACGCCATCGATCTCATACAACAAGACATCCTAGCCAGTGATCCGCCTTGCGTCGAAGCAAGCCAGACATTCGACCTCACCCTTTTACCACTTCGCACGGGTTTCGTCTGCACAGGCGGGCTGCGACTCACTCTCGTCGGTGATCATCCCTCAGGCGCAGATGTAGAACCAGGTACACATATTTCCACAAAAGAACCACGCACGTTGAAAGAAGACATTATTGCAGAGGTATGGATCCAGCCGTGATATACACTATTGTAATCATCTGTTGCACGCAATGTTTCGTTGTTGTACGTTACCCATCGTCTTGATTCTATTCGTGGTCCCAAGCAACGCGGGGCCCGTCAGTCATGCAGTAATCCGTGGGTGACTGACGAGGCGCTGGACGGAGACGAGCGCATGGTAACGCACGTCTGGGTTCGGGTGTGTCATGAGTTCCATTGCCCGTGCATTGGCACCTAGATCTGTGATAACTCTAGAAATGCGACGTCAACCCACGAGGCTGATTTAGAAAGGCAAGCCTTACTTCTTTCCTCGTTCGTAGTGTTTCACATACTGCCCGAGGTCGTGTACTGCGACAGCGAGTACGAGCGAGTCCTCCGTGTTCGACGAACGAAGGAAGAGCTTAGAAGGGACGTAATTCAATACCCCAAACTGCCAACATGTAAATGTGGCACCCACTTGAGCTGCTCATAATCTTTCTCATTCAGCTTGGACGCATTTTCCCGCTAAAACTCGACCGACTCGTGTACAGGCGTCCAGGATAGATGCCCGGACGCCAGCTCAGAGACGTACTCGTCATACGTCCTAGACTCGGTGTCAACAAAACCAAACGACCTGTGTTCACCGTGCATCACTCACGTCAAGCTCTCAAAATCGCGTGTCAACTCGTCTCGGACAAACTGAACGTCTTCAAGGTCCTCGTCGGATAATTTACGCGCGGAGAGGTTCTTTGAGAACGGGAGTAGCTGCGCGACGAGCATGGCTGGCAGATTGGCAGAAGGCGCTTTGGTTATCAGATTCTAATGCGAATGTATGAGCGAGCAGCGCCCGGAACGTAGCGACGATCACGTGAATGCCTTCTCTTTAGCTGCCGAGTGTATGATATCAAATTTTCTGCCGGTAATGATGCTCAGTGATCATTGTGGTTGTAGAGAAAGTTGTGACCCACTGGTTGATCTGCGCAACGACGTCTTGTTCAAACGTCAAGAGCCACAAGCAGAATATAACTTGATAGCTCATCTGAGGGGTGGTTTTTGACGAAGGATTTCTACCAACCTGTGTGGAAAAAATGAAATCATGATGATAATAACAACACAGAGGGGACATGCCCAGCGATGATACCGGGGATAGCCCAGACTGCTCTGCGGCAATCTGGACGGGCCAACAAGGCTTCTAGATACTGCACTACGACTTCACGCTTGTTTGACGATTGGCCCCGAACGAGGGATGCAAGGACCCTCAAAAACGGTTGGAGATGTTGGTGTTGGAGTGGGGTTGACTCTGAACTGAGGAGTATAGTAAGGATTTGTGCAGATTTAAGCTGCACGAACTCGTCTTGAGCCTCCAACGTCCTGTATCACATCAATATCTCTGTGTCGCATGAAGAATAGCAAGAGTCACCTCAGGAGCGGCAAGTAAGGCAGATCGGGATCCGACTGGGCAGCTCTCGTGAAGAGCGGTATGCGTTCATCGTGATCTAGCATTCTACTCTCGGAACGTTCCGGAGCGATAAAACCCTTAGGTGCGAAATCATACCCTGACCCAGGCCTAATCAGGCTGATCGATTTACAAAAAGTGAGTATCTCGACTCCGTCAACCTCGTGAAAGGGGCGTGCGTCGCGAATTGGTAGAGGCACGTGTTGCCGTGTCGTTTCTTAATCGTGTCCCTCATGTCGTGAAAATAGTACTCGTTTATCAATATTCGTGGAAACCACGAGTCCTTTCATCACAGAAAAAACAAGCGAACTACCAGCCTATATAATCCGATTACAATCACAGACAGACTCGGATCACTACCGCTGCGTTGACGCGAGTCATCGTTCACTCCGTAGTACCACAGTAACAACTTCGGTACTCAAGTACTCAAAGACGACACCACTACTTGGACTCTACCACTGCAACCCTCGGTGAAAGACCTAGTTATCTCTTTGGAAGTGAACTTTGTATGCTGACATGGAACGATGAACATTTGAATGTATTGGTTACCCGGGCCACTGGGGCCGCTTGCGGTGACATGAGTCACCTTGGTCGAGTCGGATTACCGAGGGTCAAGTCGTGAGGTCCAAAAACTCTGGCTCCGATGCGAAAAGAGAGAGACGTTCAGCGTTGACCCCCACCACGGCCAAGAAACTTATCGATGCCGGATTCGAGATCACTGTCGAATGCGACCCACAACGCATCTTTGACGACGCCACATTCGAAGCGTACGTCCCCATTTGATCGTCGTCTCTCACATTTGACGTATCCGTCTTTCCCATAGCGTGGGCTGTCAACTGGTCCTCAACAACCCGTAGCCCAGAGCACCGACAGACATTGGGCTCAAGGAACTGCCCGTCTCGGACGGTCCCTTGCCACATACACACATATCCAGCTTGCGCACTGTTACAAGAAACGGGCTGGATGGGCGACCGATTCCACCGAGGGGGCGGTACGCTCTACGATCTCAAGGTTCTCATCGACGCCAACGGTCGTCGCGTTGCTGCATTTGGTTTCCACGCTGGCTTTTGCGGGGGGAGCCGCAGGTGCGCTTTCGTTGGGCGCACACAGGAACGGAGAGCGGGTTGGGTCGTCTCGAACCTTATCCAAACGAGACGGCGATGGTAAATCACGTCAAGGAGAGGTACCTGATGGGAGCGGCAAGGGCATCAAGGCCCTTGTGATCGGTGCTCTCGGGCGATGTGGACGCGGTGCCGTCAATCTCCTTCTCAAGATCGGTCTTAATGAGTAAGTGCGTTCGTGCACAACCGGACGAGGGTTGACGTCGACGATCGAACATGTTCAGAGATGACATTTTCAAGTGGGACATGGGGTCCGTTCTGAGAGATCCTCGACGTGGACCTCTTCACCAACTGCATCTATCTCTCGTAGGCCATCCCTCCTTTCCTCACCAAGGGACGGATCGCTGCTGCGGGTTCGTCGAGGAGGCTGTTTGTCGTCGTCAACGTCAGCTGTGACACCACCAATCCGTGCAATCCTATACCCATTTAGAGCATCAACACCTCTTTTTTGAATCCGACCGTCCCTGTCGAGCTTGGGTAAGATGCGATTTGACAGATCCTGCTGCTCCAGCTATGGTACTAAGCGTTGTGTCTAGGAACGACATGCCATCTTCGTCCGTGATCTCGATCAACCACATGCACATTGTTATACGGAGAACGACTACAATAGCAAATGGGCGCGGTGCAAGTCAGATCTAGGCACGGTTATTGATACGGATCGAGTGTATCAATCAGTCGGTCAGTTGACGAATGGCTGCATTTCCCGGCGACGCTGCGGTGGAGACGACGTCTACATTGACGAAACATAGAGGGGACCGTGTTAACCCAGCAACAACAGCGGATTTTGTACGTATCACGAAAGAACTGTAGATATGCAGAACTGTGTAAAGAGCGAAAGAACACTCATTCGATGACACCCTGTCGACAAGGCAGTAATGTAGACCCCCAACGCGAGACCGACGTCGCCGAGAGAGGGCAGTGACATATCCCGCGAGGGACCCGCGTTGACCGAACGCGGCACAAGTCTCCGTCACTCGGGATGATCATCCGTGGACACGATCACTTGCTTGAAAATCCGAGGCTGGCAGATGCGATAGCGGTACTGGACGAACCGGGCGCGAGAAAACGCCGCTGATCGTCGAGGGTACGGCGAACGACCCAGTCAGACCCGATTCGGTGGGGAACGGCAGTAACGGCGACGTAGTTGGTGATCCACCGCCATTACTATTCCCACCACCGAAACATTCGAAACTTCCAGCGATACAAAACGTCCCGTTAGGACAACCTGGAGGATACGTCAGTCTACAACGCTGGTCGTTTATGACAGGTACGCGACACCCACACCCATTCAACGAGTCGTTGCAGAGGAGCCAAGTCAAGATCCTTCCATCCCTGAAAATCGGCCGCACGACCGAAAAGAAGTAATTGCACGCGACCATGACGGACGGGTAGAGCGATTGAACCAAACACGTGTGCAAATTTGCTGTCGTCGACCCGTCAGTTGTTCACCATGATTTGAAAAGGAGGACTTACGCAGTTTCCGTCGTCGTCTCTGCTTCATCGAGCATATCCAGCATGTGTCCCGGGAGCGTTGCTGGTGTATAACGGGGGACTCTGTTTGCGGTCGTCGTCCAGTCCGTTTACGCACTTCGCCTGTATTACATAAGTTCAGACCCGCGCATGACCAAACATTGCCAAATAAATCGCCAAACCCTATAGAAGGCGCGAGCCACACTTGGTAATTTCGTTTCCCCCCATTCCCTCATCCGATGCGTGCGTGCCGCTTCTCAACGTCAACCTCTGACGTTTCCCCACGTCCGAGTCGGTGATCCTCATCTGACGTCGTGTTTTTGGATACCTTCGCATGCCTAAGCCTACGCGAACCTCAACAAGGACTCTGATTTGGACCACAACCCCCTGGTACGGCGACCATTTTGCTCGGCTCTGTCTGGTGGACTGCCTCGGCTAACTGTGAGCGACTCAGCTGATCATGGCCTGGTCAGTCTAAATGCTACTCGGTAGCCGCCGCCGCCGTCTTCGATTGGGACCTCTGGAACACGGAGTGACGAAATGCATCGAGTCCAGAAGTAGGTAGTACTATCATTGCGTGTACATCGCGTGTATGTGGGTCGGTCGGGCGTGCTCGTCTACGTAAAAATCAAAATAATTGATTAAAAATGTAGATTTTACATATCAACTTTAACTCCTCACTCCATGAACGCCCTTGTCAACGAGGCGCACGTCCCGGCACCTGAGTTCGTCGTCAACGTAAGTCATCACCTAAGTGTGTTACCGTCATGACCCCCACCCATATGACACTGATACTAGAACGATTCATTTGTGAGCTTCCATGGGGGGGTGGATGGCTTGAAGCACAAAGTGGTCGACGGTCACACCGAAAGAAAGATGGACGGCAACAACATCAACCGCCGTCGAGATCCTTTGTTGTTCTTCCCTTACGTAGCTCTCCCCCGACACCTGCGCAACGGTCTTCCTCCCAAACAGGCCCTCCAGGGCATTTTCCGAGAACTCGCGGATTGCGGCCTGTACAAGGATGGGCGATGGATGTATCAAGAGACATTCGCGGATTGTAAACCCGAAGGTATGGTGGCGCAATTCTTTCAAACGGTGGGTTTTATTTTTATTTTGCTATCGATGATGGTCAACCCCGGTGTTAGATCCAGGATGCAGCCTTTCTCTGGGCCGGGGCCGAATTGGTCAACATGACTTGCAATTGGCGCGATCACTCGACACATCTCGTCCAGACCCTACGCAAGCCCGACGTCATTCTTTGTCCCAAGGGATGCACCGACATTACATTCAAGGATGTCTTGACGTACTGCGAGCTGAAGGAGTCTTTCTCCGGCGATGCGCGAAAAGAGGCCGAGAAGCAACTTACCGAAATTGCGGGATATGCCTCTGCAAACCAACTTCACCGCCGGTTCTACACCGCTTCGTCACTCTGCAACAGAAAGCTAACTTTAGCTACATTTATCCGTGGTTCCACCGTGGTCTCTGAGCCACTCGACATCGATTCCAACCCTATCGACTTCTTATCGTGCGTGTTAGGGTTTAGCGCAGCCTCTGCCGCATGGTGTGGTTTCGCTCCTCACATGATCACTGCCCCACGTAACACATTCGACGTAAAATTCCTCGACTTTGCGAAGGTGACGATGGGATCGGTGCTGCTTTACGCAGCAATCGACATGCATGGCAGAGGTACCAAAGTGCCATTGTGCAACGTATGGAAAACCTTGGCGGTCCCGCCAAAAGCTTACCCCATCAAGATGTCCTGGATGGCCTCGGTGCCTCCTGATGGAAAGGGAAGGCTTTCTAACGACATAGATATCGCAACACTCTTCGCCAATCGTGCTCGTCAATTTCCCTCGCTTAACGGCCCCGAGAAGCGTATCTTCGGGAAGGACGACGAATTCAAGATCTTTTCTGGCTATGAGGTGTCTCCCGCGGACGAACACACTTGGGATTACGTGAAACATTGGCCCGGCATCACAATCGTCCTACCTGAGGATTGCGACAGACCTCGAGCGCCTTGTCCTTCCCCGAACGAAGAGCTTTGGGAGACGGGCTATTATCCGGACGATTACGCACCTCCCATGGAGCCGGACACCACGAGGAACATCTTGCAGAGGTTCAACGTCCCGGTTCGCATCGGCGGAAAGCTGGTGAATGAAAAATGGGAACCTCAGGATGAGGACGCAAACTATATTCCTCCGCGATTGTATGGCGAAACTCGGGAGCTCATTTGGGTGTTGTATCGTTCCTGTGGTACTTCGATAGTTTGGTTCTCTTGCAGGCGTGAGTTAGTGAATGGATTCATGGGCGCACTCTCAGGTGAGTTGTCCTCTGCGGCAGCGGGCACTAATACTGATTGACCGACAGGTCACTTCAATGCTCTAATGTTGAAAATACTCCATTGCGACATCAGCGACCCGAACCTGTTGTTCCTGGTCAAAGATTCGAAGCCCGAATCCGTCGTTCCTGATCTTCCTTCAGAGGAAGGAGCCTATCCCAAGCGCCCCGGGATGTTAGGAGATTGGGGATATGCAGCAGATCTCGCCGAAGCCTCCGAAGTACGACGAATTACGGTGAGCCATAGAGAGCATTTACATTGACATCCATATTCTGAATCGCTCGTGTAGGGTACTTTGCCTTACATGGCAACTGATTTCTTGTCTGATTCGCCAGCGAAGGCGCACACCGTTCGTCACGACCTGGAATCCCTTTTCTGGGTTCTTTGGGTCGTGTGCGTGAACATGAATGGGCCATTTTACACGCGTCGCATCTGGCAAGATGAATTCCGGTCGAGAAAAACACCCGGCCCAAGTTCCCCTTGCGTTTCCGGCCGTTCATGCGTCTCCAGCTCCATCTCCCCTACGAACGCTGGTGGCTCCTCGAGCCTGCTTCCCGATCCCTCATCTCGATCGCTGCTATCTCCATTGCAGAGACAGGACACGTTCCTGGAGCAACCGTGGCGAGAAGGAGGCCAACGGGTTCCTGTCACTACCCGCCTTCCGTTCAGAGAGGCGGAACCCGCAAAGCACGCTCCTCCTATCTGGGCCACTCCTGGACGGCATGAGTTGGGCCCTCTCGACGTTTTCCGTGCAAAGGACAACATGGCTGAATCCGTGTTTCTGGATTGCATTTCCCCCTACTTTCGTCAATCTGGTCCTGGATTCCTCGAGGGAATGAAGACTCTCCATACCTACTTCGTCAAGATGCGGGGACCGGAAGGGGAGAAGTTGAAGGAGAGAATGGGAGAAATCACGCATACGAAATTTTGCGAAATCTTGAAGGCTATGCGGGACAGCATTCCGGCCAACATAGACCAGCTGACCACGAAAGAGATCAAGGACGCACGACACCGTTACCAGCAATTGTATAATGCTGGGGGCAATCATGGGATTGCTATCGCGGTCCTCGACTCTCAGCACAAGTCGTGTCGGTCCAAACGAGTGGTTGAGGAACAAAGTGGCCAAGCATCGAAGGGAAAGCGTTCGAAGAAGTGAATGTAGCATGCGACGCAGACAGCACCCTTTCGTATTCTCTCGTAGTGCATAACATCCATTTGTGCAATGTCATACTACTCAGCCTCGAATCTGTTCTCCTCCCATCACTCGGGAAGGCTAGTGAACCCCTCACATCCAGACTCGTTCATCTTTTCCCGGCCCAGGGGTGGCATTTGAACGTCTCCTGCATCGGCGTGATAATGACTTCGTACCACACCTTGGTGGCTTGTCAAGCTCGTTGTTCGCATTCGCAGACATCATTATTCACAGCATGTTCATATGTTCCACACGAATGCGTCGGACTGGTCCATCAATGAAGCCGGTAACTATATTGTCTACTCATTTTCTGGACCGTTTAATTGATACATCCTCACGGAGGTGGATATCGGGGAGCTGAGAGATCAACCATGACATCTCTCTGCGGAACGGGGGCCCGGTCAACGCATGGTCGAGTGTGTTGGATTGTCGTGTGCGTTGAAGCGGGTCACTCGCCAAGCTCCACCCTCGGGATGTCGGCGGGGTCTAGAGCAAAGTTTGGAGTCTAGAAAAAAAAGCAGTCACTTCGGAAGGAGATAGCCAAGACGATTCATATACTAAGTTATTGAGCGAGGAGGAGAAGGCGCTGAAACTCGAGGTATTTGTTGTCCTAAGGTTATTCGCTCTATGACCGAACCATGTCTAGCACCTCAAGCACGTCAGAAGAGATCTCGAGATGCTTCATGAGCTAACCTTGTTCTGTCGTAAACGAGAGAGCCGCAAGCTTGCGCAGGTTGGAGCCATACAGAAAGTGCTAGATGCCACTCTCTTGCCACATTTGGCGCTTATGCGTCTCGCTTTTGAGGAGGTTCTCGCGTAGGTAACAGACAGTACTGCAGATGGGCAGGTCATTCACGAATTGATAGTCTCGATCGAAACGGTCTCTTTAAGCATCCGGTGTCTAAGACTGAAGTACCCGACTATTACGAGGTTGTCAAGAACCCCATGACTTGGGACGCCATCGATGCAAAATTAGACCGACATGAATACTGGGATTATGAGGCTTTCAAAGTGAGTTGTCGAGGCAGGACTATCTTGAGTGATCGATCTCTAACTTTATCCTCTTTAGGGTGACGTCGAGCTCGTATTGTCCGATGCGACCCGAGACCGCATTTTACAAGACTGCTCAGCGCATGGAAACCACCGTGCAACCCATGTTGGTCTCATTACGATATCAACATCCACAAGCAAAAGCAGATCATCCAGAGGCTTCTATCGGTGACTTTGAATTGCCTCTGGAAGCGCTACGGTTCCTCGTTTCTCAAGAACAGATACAAGACGCCGTCAGCCTTGTTCTTGAAGCCGATCCGCTCGCGACCCTATTTGATTATGAGCTAGGGCGGATCAAACCGCTGCCGCCACCTCCGCCGAAGCGCAAACCGAGCAAAAAGAAGAGCACGAAAACTTCCAAAGCTGCTGAATCTGGTGCTCTCGATCTTACACCTGGATTCCGCGCTCCTCGTACTCGGCGTGCGATTGCAGCTGCAGCCGCTTTCGAAGCAGAGGCTGTCGGCGGTGCCCAGCAGGTTCAGGAAGTGCAAGAAGCAGGTGCTGTAGGGGCGATCAAGAGATCTGCCAAAATGCGAACTCCAGGTCAACCAGAGCTAGTCGAGGATGAGGACAGTCAAGATGTTCGATGCCGGTTGGATCCTGCCTACGGGGCAGAAGCGAGGGGGAAGGCAAGCCCTCGAGAGGCCATTGCTGCCTCCGCCCAAGAGACGAATGCGAACGGGTGCGTATTAGGGAACAACTACCCATGTGACTGGCTTGCCCCCTTTCCAGCAGAGCGCGGAACGTCGAAGCTTTCGACGACCAGTACGCCTGCGCCCGAGAATCAGACTATACGAGAGACACTCCCTCCTGAGGAAGTTGCTGGGCCTTCGGGTCTGACCGCAGAAGAAAAAGCAGAAGTAGATGTTGCGATCCACATCCAGCAGCCAGTGGTAGGGCCTTCTGTTGCTCTTCCCTGTGCCTGCCCTCGAACCTACTATACCGGAACCTGTTTCACATCCCGTCCCCGCCGTCGAATATGTCCCCGTCCTTGTTCCTGCATCCCGCCCTGATCCTGTTCTTGTCCCCGAACCTGTCTCTGAACCTGTCTTTGAACCTGAGCCCGAGCCTGCGCCTGCTCGAGACACAAGCGGAACTAGAAGCGCGCATCGCTGCGATCCCAAGAGATCAATATACAAACATTTTTGCGGTGGGTGGCAAGATCATCATTATCGAAGAACTGGACATGCCGGTCACGCGATGAGAAAAGGCTTCACGTCGAAGGCAGAAAGGGCGACAGCGGCAGCGGCAGCAACAGCACAATCGCAGACTCAATCAACTACTCGTGGCAAAGGTGATGGCCATGACTCTGACTTGTCCTCTTCAAGCGAGCTTGAGAGCGAAGAGGAAGGTGGTGGTGAAGAAGTTCCTAAGGAACGACCTGCGATAATTCCCTTACCCGCCCCACCTATCGCTGGCCTTTCTACAGTACCACACCCTCCTGGGCCAGGTGTAGTTGTTCTTCAGGAGGAACACTCGGTGAGTGTTGTCTCGTTATGTCTCAGCGTGATATAATATACATATACCCCGCTAATCGATTCATCATCCCTCCAGTCTAGGCTAAAGCAAGTTCGTCCAATTCGTTGCCACCATTACACAACTTTTCCCCGACACTTGTTTCAGATACCTACCCGTGGTGGCCAGCGGTCGTCTATGAACCAGACGATGAACGCATTCCTCCTGTGGTGAAGAAACAACGTGATGTTAGACGTAAAACAGAGGGTCCTGTGCACTTGGTTCAGTTCTTCGACAAGGCGTCTCAGTGGTACGTGTTGCGTTGCCCATCAGTGACGCGAGCTTACATGCCACGGCTTAACAGGCGGTGGATTGGAACGAGTCGTTTACTGTTGATCGGCGAAGACAATGGTAAGGGGTGTGGAATGATCCGATCTTGTGACCCCTGACTGTGACCTAGATCTGGACGCCGAGATGCTAGCACCGACTTCACGTCTGCAATGGTGGAAGACGGCGAGTATCCGTAAGGACTGTCGGGATGCATTTGCGTACGTGACTTCACGTTTTGCCTTTTGTCACGCGACGTGTTGATGGTCATTCCGGTTCGTAGATGGGCAATTGCTGAAGTGGTGACCGACGCGGACATGGTTGCTGAACCAGATGCAACCGAATCAGGGATGGAGGGAATAGTTGCAGAGCACATGACGATCGACCCAAACTCGGCGGGGCCGGAGAATACGGTTGAAGGAACACAACCGGACACAATGGAGACAGACAACATAAATATGACCGCAGAGGGAGGTCGTGATGCCCAGCTCGCGGCGCCAGCAGGATAAGGTGAATAAGATCTTTGTGTATTTACGATGACGTAGCTACAGCATCCAACGGCGCTCTATGGTTTTTAGGATCACGTACGTGGCGTCTGCCAGTTCATGTGACGTGTGTCTTGACCCGCCACCGTTTCAATACTTTTCTTCGCTGCCTCGTCGTTTCATCATTGCCGGGATCGCCCTCGTGATCCAGGTGGGCATCAGTGCATCAGCATTAGCCACCGTCCAACGTTATCCCACTGGGCGGTTTCCCAAGCTGGCCCAGCTCCAAGCCGAGATCCGACTGTGGGTCCAACTGCTCCACCTCGGACGTGGCTGCTATCTGTCTCTCCACATCCCGGGACAGATCACGCATCGAGTCTGGTCGCGCTTGGAGTCTTCGGAGATTGAGCACCAGACGCTGGCCCGTGACGGAGAGAAATGGCGTCGTAAGCCTGTGATCGGAGCGCCGAGAGATACAGATAGAGTAAGAAACAACACAAAAAAAAGGTTCATCGCGGAAGGGGGCTCACAATTCTTGAAGCACGTTTCTTGGATCCTTTTGTATTTTCGGGGTGTAACATTAGCGTCCTAGAGAGCAATGGGCTGAATAGCCTGTTGGCTTACCTGACTAAAGAGGGTCCTGTGGTCGTGTTCTCTCGAGTGAGAAATACAGTAACGGCATTATGTTGAACCAAAACGACATACCAGCATACGATACAGAACAGGGAATTGAACAGAGTCGCCTACGGGCGACGAGGTGAAACGAAATCCTTTCGAATACTCACAACGCAAAACAAAAACGCTACAAGAGCTGTCACTGGCATGAAAAGGAGCAACGACGAACACGGAGGGATGACTTTACCATCTCGCGCGAGAAGACGTATCAACCGTGAAAAAGTCATCCGATAAAGACTATAGAAGACGAGGACCAATATAAAGCTATCCAGAACGACTCGGAGGCTGTATTGCAGTTGAGAGGCGCGCGTATCATGACTGAGGATGATTTACCTACGTTATGAACAAGATCATCCTGACGAATATTCACCATTGGAACAAATTTTGACATATCAAAAGGAACTTACGAGTTTGGCTATAATGTACAAGGATGAATGAATGAGATGAAGGAAACACGAAAAATGAATGACACACGGGGTGCTGGCGTAACGCATATGCTGGTTTCATCTAGATATCCAAAATGCGGGGCTAGCAAACGGGAAAGCCGTGATATATCAATAGAATTTCACGATCAATCACTCACGACCGGGATGAGTGAAGAAGTATAATACCACCCCAAGGACAGCGATCGCTGATAGCATTGAGGGTGAATAATCCATTCCACAGAGTCACCACAACACTAACGGTTCTCATTCGACTGTGTAAAGGTATTAGTCACATACTAGTTGATTCGGAGTTGTGGTTCGCTTGTTACCACTTGGTGCTTTTATCGGCTAATGACTTCGAGGTATGTGCATTATGGTCTCTAAGAGACCTCAGACACCCATGGCAAGTACGGCACTTTACTTTCAGTGTTGCATCGCTTGTTACCACTTGGAGTTTTTATCAGCTAAAAAGTAGAGGGTACCTGCAGGTGACAAGAGCAAAGACCCCAAAAACTGCTAACACAGATAATGAAAAAAGTATACTCCTGCTCACATCCTCCAATGACATGAGAAAAAAAGAGAAAAGAAAGTTCATCGGCATCATGCATGTGTCCCCACGTGCACCTCACTCATCCTCGCTGTTGCTTGCCCTCTCCACCTTACTTGCCATCGTCCTCACACATCCTCCCCACCTCACTTGCTCTCGCAGCGAGTCGCCCTGCCCTTGCACGCCCTCGCTTGTCATCCATGAGACGATGGTGACCCTCGTCACTTGCCCTCGCACGCCCTTCACACACCCTTGCCCTTGAATGCCCTCGCCCTCACATGCCCTTCACATGCCACCCTCTCCACCTCACTCGCCCTTGTCCTTGCAATCCTCCCCACCTCACTTGCTCTTGCAGCGAGTTGCCCTGCCCTTGCACACCCTCACTTGTCGTCTGCAAGACGACGGCGACCCTCATCACTTGCCTTCACACGCCCTTTGCACGCCCTTGCCCTTGAACGCCCTCACCATCATTCACACACCCTTCGCATGCCCTCGCCCTTGAACGCTGTCGCTGTCACTTGTGCGCTGTCACCTTTGCCTCACAGATGGCGGTGAGCCGCTTGCCCTCCCTGTCTCACCCTCACCCTCACAGTCCCATGCCCTCCCCATCTTACCCGCCCTTGCCCTCGCACACCATCACCT
>JBBPRQ010000533.1:0-23002 GCA_038093095.1 Boletus insuetus | reverse complement strand
TGACGGTGTGTGTGCTTCAGGCATCGAACTTTCCAATTTTGTATTGCTGGATATGTACTCATGTACTTTGTACTCGCGCTCGAGAAAAATACATCATGATTCATGACCAAGAGAGGATTTTACATTAGCACAGACAGTTCAAGAAATTTGATTGTGTAGTGACCGTCAGACATCAGACTCTCCATCAGACTCCCCACCAAAAGTCTCCAAACGAAAGCCAGGCCAGAGGCAAAACTTATTGCAGACATGTTGTGACTCGAAAAGTGTCACCATCTCTTCCACATTACCGCCACTGAATAGAACCTCTCCGTCGCTTACACTACTGTTCAATGGCATTAGTATCAAGCTCCAGCGACACCCTATATTGATGACATACGGGTGAGTGAGAACCTGTGGGTCCGTCAGCAATGGCGGACAGCCTGCCACCGGCGGTGTGCAATTGGTCATGATGTACCTTGTCAAATGACTAACTGGAAACTGACCTTGATAATCCGAAAGAAATGCTAGACTGCCCGTCTTGGTGTATTGCACATGCTGCGTAAAGGACAGAAACTTGGCAATTTCATTGGCGGCTGGATCATCGAGTTCTCGAGGAGCTGCATTGGCATTGTGAATAAACTTTATGAAACTGTCAGTACCTTCTTCGCCGATGCTTGGAATAATTTCCTCGGCAAGGTACACTGAGCTCAAGGTCCCTGCATTTGACCTCCCTGAGAATGGCCCTGAACTTGTCAGACGCTCCGCATATGCAAGCACCAGCCCTGCATCAACAAACCGAAGGCGGGGAAGTTCGAATGGTGGAGGCTTGGCGGCTGTGTTGACACAATGGTCAATATAGTCGTACGTCATCTTCAGTAACGCCTTGGACCAGTACAACGCATTGGCCTCCCGGTAGAGCTTCTGCGCCTGCTCACCGAGGCTGGGCCGCATGTACTTCAAGTTCCGAATCCCAAGGATAAAGTCAGCAGCCTCAGTCCCGGTAGGGATGTAGGTCCGTTTGATGACAACCTCGTCATTGCCCTGCGAGCCAAGACCAGAAGGACGGAGTGGCACGAGCGTCAACTGTGCCGTTTGCGCAGTCTTGAAAGCACCCACCCCAAGCATTGCATCTGAGGCGAAGTCGAGCTGGATTGTTCCTGGAAAGCTTTCCGACAAACGGATGTTGAAGGCCACCTTGTCGCGATGAACAAGTTGATCGAGATCGACAGATGGAATGGGATGGAAATACACTGGTTCGACTCTATGTTTTCTCTCTAAATACACATCAGCAATCACGTATACGTACAGGTTTGCATGTAAGATGAATTACCTCGTTCAATGTCAAAATCTGCTGCGCCACCCGCCTTCAGTGCCTCTTTCAACTCATTACGATCTGGAGATGCAAAGGTAGGCATTCTTTTTGGAGGTGGAGACCGTGTTGAGATGCTTGATGTAGCACTGTCCGAGCGCCAGTGAGTCCGCTTTGCTGATGGAACAGGAGCGGCCAGGGCAGGTCTAGAACTGAACGAGGCACCCGAAGCTTGCAGGGATGGCGCTGCATCACGGATAGAGAGGGAAGGTGCTATATCCGTAGGTATAGTGGAAATGCTGGAACGAAGACAACGAGTATGAGGGGGAGAAGCTGCACGAGGGGGGGAAGAGTCCCTGGATTGACCTTTCTCTTTGAATGTCTCATACTCTGCCCACTGTTTCTCAGGCACGATGACATAAAGGGCAAATTGTTCCGTCTTGAAAACCACTGCACGTGAATTTTTTGCCTTGCTCGGATGCAGACACTCGGAGTAAAAGTAGGGCTGTATGTCGGTGTATGTTGAAAGATTGACCCACTTCTTGTCGCGGACGATGAATTCACTTTCGCGCCAAGAAAAGAGGTTGTCGTAGGCTTTGATCTGAGGAACGATAGTTGTCAAAGCTAAAGAGGCAAGCGCCTGTGCACTGATTTGCGCATCGACATCCTTTAAGCCCTCACAAATGCTCTGAATGAAAGTTATGAATATTATTGGAACGGTCATGTGAAAGACTTACCCCGATGATATTGGAGCGTGGGTTCTTCCGTTTGCCCCCCTTTTCGTAAATGGCACTTATCTCCAGGGAGATTGTCTCTGCAGCGGGAGTGCGGTGAGCAGCAGCAGCCCAGTGAGCCTGCTGAGCTGCATACCGCATATGCTGTGGTCCATAGCCAGTGGAACTGGGAGGAACTTGACCGATTGAGGGAACAAGGGCTGAGGAGATAGACGGAGAATAGCTGGGAGTTGAAGAAGACTGTGGCCTCCAGGCGGACGGAACCTGGATGTTGGGTCCTTGGGTCCATGAACGCCCTACAGGAGGCGGCATGCCTTGGTGCTGGGCTTGGCTTCGATTGGTTATTGCCACGACAGGTGGCGGGTTGACAGACGCTAATGGTTAAGTAAGTATGTGCACCATTTTAGTAATGTGTAGACAGTTTTATTACTTACCTCGTGACTGTGCTGCGCTCACTGATGCCCGGATAATGCGGGGATCTGGCATACCATGACCTGACAACTCAGAACGTTAGCATATTGCCGGCGTGACCTGTGGTTGAAGGTATAGGTCAGTACATACCTTTGCCGCGATCATGCCTATCTTCAACTCGGACGGTAGTCGGTTTATTCCTGTAATAGTTATGACAGTTTGTACAGACCAGCCTGTCAGCCTGACCCGGTTTGAAGCTTCGGATCAGGTGACTGTCTCTAGGTCTGAGGGCGGCGGCACATTTGTCGCAGGTATGAGGTTGCTGGAGATCCTCTGTGAACTCCGCAATGAGCTCAGGACGGTCGCTGGGAGGGCTCATGGTAACAGTGGTGAGAGACTTGGAGAGAAAGCAATCAGCAAAGAGCATGCAATGAAAAATCACACAACTATATATGTGACTGATTGCTTGGTTTCGTTGGATCTCCGGGCTGGTAGTACTCACTCGCAAATGAGTAACAATGTCGACATTAGCGTCATGCTGGGGTAATCTGTCAGTCAGGGATAGTGGCGCAAACAAAACAGACCTGGACCAGATGTCGCAGGTGGCAGAGGGGGCATCACTGGATGTGGCTTCCTATGTTGGTGATAGACCTGAAGGCTGAGCGTCAGAGATAGCAGCGTCAGCAGTATGAACGACAAAAGACTTACCGCCCAGAGGTGAACCACCCCGGACCGGATGTTGCGGGTGGCAGAGGGGATGATGTCGGTGATAGACCTGAAGGCTGAGCATGCTGAGCGTCCGAGATAGCAGCGTGAACAAAACAGAGAGTGACTTACTTGTGTCATCGGAGATAGCAGTGTAAACGACAAGAGACTTACTGACCAGAGGTGAAACACCCCGGACCGGATGTCGCAGGTGGCAGAGGGGATGACATTGGCGATAGACCTGAAGGCTGAGCGTCAGAGATAGCAGTGTGAATGACAAAAGACTTACCAACCAGAAGTGAAATGGACGCAAAGGCTGGGTGTCAGAGATAGTGGCATGAACAAAACAGACCCGCCGGACCAGATGTCGCAGGTGGCAGAGAGGGCATCACTAGATGCGGCTTCCTATGTCGGTGATAAACAGATAGCAGTGTGAACGACAAAAGACTTACTGACTAGAGGTGAAATTCCCGAACTGGATGTCGCAGGTGGCAGAGGGGATGACGGACACGAAGGCTGGATGTCAGAGATAGCAGCATGAACGGAACAGACCTGCCGGACTGGATGTCACAGGTGGCAGAGGGGGCATCACTAGATGTGGCTTCCTATGTCAGTGATAAACTGATAGCAGTGTGAATGAGTCAGAATGACAAAAGACTTACCGACTATACCTAAAGGCTGAGCGTCAGAGATAGCGGCGTGAACAAAACAGACCTGGACCGGGAACGACAAAAGACTTACCACGAAAGTGAAATGCCTCGGACTGGCGGATGTCGCATGAAATGCCTTGGACTGGATGTGGTGGGTGGCAGAGGAGGCGTCATTGGATGCAGCTTCCTATGTGCATCCACAGGCTGATCGGATGTGCAGCACAAGGAATCACTGTGGTTGGGAGTCACAGCAAAAGAACCAGGGCTGAGACAATTCTTACCTGTATCCGCACGAACTCGGACCGCAAATATGCCATAAGCACTGGGCACAAGCATGACTCCGGACTCCGAGTCAGACCGGATAATGTGTCGGAATGAGGTGAAGGCGGCCACCGTGTATATAGCAGCCTGGAACGCCGCCCAGCAATCTCCTAGTAGCCATGAACCAACAAAAGCGACGCAATCAGCACAAGCCGCTTCGTCAGTGCCACTTACCCTCTGTTCTATGCCAAGTCTTGTTGACAGGACTTCATCCCTAGCCCCACTGGAGCTCATCAAGCCCCATATTCTTCGGTTGTGGGCAGCACGTCTGACTGACCAGGAGATCGTTGCCGAACTCCAGAAGGAAATCAATCTGGATGAATATGGAATTGGGTAAGTCAAGCCATTCTAGTGTATTTGTTGCTTACCTAGATCACGAAAGGTTGACTTCATTCAAGAAAATCCGGAAAACCCTTGACCTGGAGCGCACTCGGCAGCAGGCACACACTCCTGATACCATCCGTGTGCCTATGACTGAGCTCCACATCATGTACCCTGACGCTGGTGTGCGTGAAATGACGAGCCTGCTCTTTCATGAATACAGCATTTTAGCCTCACGGTATGCTCACATTTATTATTTTGCATCTGTCCTCACCATTTGGAAGAGATGTCATACAGCAGTATTTTAGGACGTACGAGCCCCATTTGGTGAGGCAACGGAAGGTCAACCGCCTCAAGCGACGCCGTTTCTGGGCCGCTGGTGTCAATGACCTCTGGGCAGTGGACCAACACGATAAGTGGTTACGTTTCGGGCTTGCACTCCATGTCGGCATTGAGCCATTCTCTGGGCGCATTTTATGGATCAAGATCTGGCACTCTAACAGAAACCCACAGCTGATCTTATCTTATTACCTGGAGACCGTTGAGATGCTTGGTTGTATGCCACTGATGCCCCTTATCGCTGTCATGGATACTAACTTGAACATGTTTTTAGTCATTCCCATGATCATGCAGAGTGATCCTGGAACCGAGAACTTTGGTATAGCAAATGCGCAGACTATGCTACGACAAATGCATGACCCTACCCTCAGTGGGTTTGTCCAACACCGCTGGATGCGCAGCAAAAAGAACATTGTTCCCGAGATTGCCTGGTCCCAATTGCGACGTCGTTTCACTCCCGGCTTCGAGGCGCTGCTTGACGACGGAGTTAAAGGAGGTCTGTATGATCCATACAATACACTACAACAGTGAGTATTACGTTGCCTGATCTATGATACTTGGTTACTGACGGGTATTGAGTCAGGATGCTATTCCGATGGCTCTTCATTCCCTGGCTCCAGCAGGAGCTTGACAGCTATGTATATCGTGTTAACAATACTCGAAAGCGTCATGATAAAAATAAGGTACACAATGCCTCTCCTGTTTTTTTAATGCAATTCTCCATTAACTTATTTCCAAGGCTTTGCCGCATGGCATCCCTGAGCTTATTCATCGATGCGCGGCTGATTATGGCGCACTTGATTTCAAGGTGACAATAACCCCGGACGCAATTGACCATGTTCGTCAGTTGTACATCAATCCTAACCATCCAGTATTCGATTTGGTACTGGCATCTCTCGGCAACTTCATCGAGTTCTGTTACGACAATCTCGGACGCCCTCCCATTCACCGCAGCTCCATCTGGACGATATATGGTCAACTTTTGGACCTCCTGCAACAATGTCAAGGTATGGCGGCTGTTCTTGTGGAGCTCGATGGCGTTGCATGCAACAATGAGGACCTCCCTCTCGTTGAAGGCCTCCAAGACCTCCATGAGAAGGAGGGATACTTTGGTGGCGTTGCAAATGGTTTGGGTCTACGTAAGTGATACAGTCGTTCAAAGCTTAACTGTAGCACTAACTTCTACATTTAAAGAGCAAGAGCACCTTCAAGAACTTGACCGCTTTTTGGACGAGGAGCTGGACGAGGAGGACATTGATGAGGACAATGATATCGATGCTGGACCATCAGTTTGGGTTGAGTGTTTCACCTCAGACGAGGGAGATTCCGCCGAGGAGGAGGAGGTTGATGGAGAGTTATGAAACATTTTTTGGACAGAAATCCTCTCTTGGTCATGAATCATGATGTATTTTTCTCGAGCGCGAGTACAAAGTACATGAGTACATATCCAGCAATACAAAATTGGAAAGTTCGATGCCTGAAGCACACACACCGTCATACAATTTTCATTGGGAGTGATTGGTGTCCCACTTGCTCATCTATCCTAGATCGGTAGTTCCGATGAGCGTGTCCGTCCGGCTTTCCATAATTTTTAGTGTAGTGCCGAAATGGGGGTAGGGGGGGTAAGGGATAGTACAGTTCGACTCCGACTGCACCAGCCGTGGATTGAACAACCGTGACAAAGGTCTGTATACCAACAGCAACTCTCTTTCAAGGCAGTTCAGTTCAGTAAATATGACCGACTCACATCAATGCTTGAGTGGACCATTCTTATTGCCGTCTTTTTGGGTCGGTTGGGATTGGATTGCCTAGCAGCAATGTCCGTGTACAGGGAGCCGGTTATTGCATTCTTCAAGGAAGTCGACGAGATTTTCCCAAGTGCATTCGAAGAAAAGCTTGCTACCACTGTCGAGAAGTACACGGGGGATAAGGATGCGCCTATGAATATTTCCAAATCGCGTCTGGACAAGGCAGGATCAGGAATGCTGCCGACGCCACAGCTATTCAGCTTGCACCGAACCGCCGAAGCGTAAGCCAATTTCTATCTAAGACACTGGGATCATGTATCTAATGGTTGTTCTCCATTACGTTCAGGAATTGAGTCTTGCAGAATCATATCATATATACAAAGGGGCACGAGTTGGCGACTCGCAGAAAGTGGTCTATCTCATTGCGTGATGTATCTTTGTGTATGGTGGTCGGCAGTCCTTGTACATGTACGACGGCGGATTCATTGTTGTCCTAACATTTAAAGGTATATAAAACATTACTTGCTGTTGCGTCGATGCCATCCAAGGCGTCGGCTTTGTTCGGAAAGCGCTTTGGTTGATCAACTTGAAAGGGAGTCAATGCTTCGGCTGATGCACTCGACAAGAAAGGGCCTCTTGCCAGTGATGACGAGACTTTTGACGATACAGCACGAGTCCCCGCTGCCGATCCCTTCAGCTGATAGATTTAACACTTGGGTCCGTGGTTGGGTCCTCCAACGATGATCTCCTGTCAACAAAATGAACCCAACGAGTGACCAGGTTCAAGGAACCAAGGTACGATCGTGTTCCTTAGTGAGTACTCTGCAGGCGTAGTGCTCTAGACAAGTTTGTGTAACTACCTAGAGGGGCGATGCAAACCATGGAATGATATCGATTGGAATGTGGGGCGTGGACAGGAATATCAGTACAGCGAACGGTACAATAAAGTGCGACAAGGAAAACAAGGGACAACCCACCGCGAATGCGAGATCGAATAAGTTTTGAAGCGCGAAACCGATAACATAAAGCAGCTATACGTCACAGAACGTGCAGGACCGCTGCATGGATATCCTTTGACCTGACATGGGTCGCAGATTGAACCTGGACGATGCTCTCATGCTCCGCTGCGACTCTCCTGTACTCTCCACCTGTTTGCTGTAGAAGCAACAATGCACTGAACGGCTGCCAGAGACGGACAATCATCCGCAACGCTAGCGCATGGTCGTCCAGTAGAGGGACAGAAGTACCCGATGGTGAAGCCACCCACTCTTCATCCGTCCTTACGTCCTCGCCCATCCCCACTTCTGAGTCCACCTCCGAATCCGATGCATCCACCACGACTCCACCGTAAGGATGCAAACCTCGGATATGACTGATCCAAGGGTGCACAAAGACGAGTCTGCGAGGCTCGGCTAGTGGAAGTCTGTCTGCCGTCTTGAACTTCACCGTACCGAGCCGAGACACCTTGGCACAATAACAATTTTCACGTTTGTCAAAGTCCTTCACAACGAGCGATTTGACATGGAACACGATACATGGAAGCTGAAGGCGACGGTTTGCGAAATGTGGAGGTGGTAGACGCACGACTCGGTAGTATATATTCAGGGCATCGTCTTTCGATAGAGCATTCGATAACTGGATCATGTGCAATCGCATTTCATCCGCATCGAGGGCCAGCGGTGTGTGTGGTATCTGACTATAGACCGAAAGGCTTGATGGGAAACAAGAATGGTATGGCGATGGACTCCCGGTCCATGCGAGGACAGTGACGTCGCCCAGATGAGCGACGATACCTCCCAGAAGATGGCCCAATGCGTCTTCTCCTTCACCGTACCGTGGGATGATATCGCTCTTGAAGATACCAATGAGCGAATACGCGGCATCCTCCTCAACAGTTGCATTGCGTGTCGAAGCTAAGCGCAGCTTCTCGCGCACTCCGAGAGATTCTGGATGAAAAGAGACTAGAGTTTCACTGGGAACACCGGTAGCTTTGGCAAGCTCTTGGAGGATGACACCGGGCTTCTTATGGTTACCGGTGTCAATACCGCTGTAGAGCCTCCAGTCTTGATCATAGAAAAGAATACAATTTGGCGCAAGTGCTTCTTGGAGAGTCCAGGCGCGCGTCATCCATAGGCTATGGAGGAGATCACCAAGGTCTGATGACACATCTCCGAGGAACACGAGTGTCGCGTCTGAAGTCTCGTACCATTTGTACATGGACCTGAGAGATCGATTTAGGATCGCATCGTCGGACTTATCGATACAACAGGTATCGCTCCAAGCCCATCTATAGCCGAGCTCGGTAACTTTTGCGCAGAAATTGCGCAACTTGTTATTCATGGGCGTGTCTGGAAGACGATAAACGGATTCCGAAGTCTTGACCGCCTTGAACGATGGTTCATTCTTTTTCTCTTCTTCTTTCCCATTCCCCCAAACGTGGGAGAACATGACGTATCCGAAGTACTTGCTGACCGTTTTCTGGATGCGCTCTTTGTCTATTTCCCCCGTCATGGAAGACACAAGCTCCTTGAAAATCGTATCCGCTTTGAAGAGATCTGGTAGCACATTTCTATCACAGAGACAACCGGTTGTGACATCGATGAGGACCAGGGGGCCGTGTTTGAAGGTTTGTCGAGCGATATCCTCAACGGCTTTCTGTTTTCTGGACATCGAGACATGTTCACTGCGCAATCCTGCAACGTGCATCTCCACGTCAAGTGATTGTTGTACTCAAGAGAAGGGTACTTACGACGAACCTCGATCTCCTCGGATGGTTCTATCTCGGAGAGCATGGTGTCGTACGTTGTAATTGTTTTATCGCATCGGCCCCTTCTGTGTAGTGCAATGTATTTACGTCCATAGGCATAGTGGCAGGAAGCGTCCGCTTGAATTGCCTGTCGGAGCGTCATCGGGATCATATGGTCCAGGGAGAGGAACAATACCGTACCTCATTTGCTTCTGCAAGAGCCTCCTCCCGCAATCTCACTGCTGCTCGTGCCTCGCCCCGCTTGACGAGAACATCTGCGGAAATTCTGGGATTGTACGACAACGGGGTGGAGTGCTGCGTAGTGGCACCATCATGTTTTGCGGGGCAGAGTGCTCCTGCTCCGTCGCCTATGGGTCCAAACGATGCGCCACTTTTGTTCACGGGTCGTGGATGAGATGGAATGGCTGGACAGGGAAGTGGAGATGCAGAGTACAGACGAGATGTCAGGGGATGCAACTAACGGTGGCCACGTTGAGAAAAAGACCAATCAGAAATAATGACGACGACGAGTGAATGAACACATACATAGAAATCGGGGATGATTTCTCCGAGACTGTAAACTGAGATTTTGTTGCCATGCCCGCATGCGAGAAACCTCTCATGGGGAGAAAGTGTGATGCAGAGGATGTCTGGGACATGTTTAATGGCCTGACCAATCTGCTCGTGCGAAAACACGTCCCAGAGCGAGACAGAAGAACCTGCGGAGCATGCTATAGACCGCCCATTGGTGACGATGGATGCACGAGTGCTGTTGTTGTGGGTCGACCATTCAGAGCTCGAGGACGTGAATGTATTGAAGCAAGTAATGTTTCCTGGTGATACGATGAAGAGTTCTTGGTCATCAGAGGACCAGGCGAACGGAGTGGTTGGGGTGTGAAGAACCCGAACTAGAACGTCGAAGAGTTTGTCTCCAGTGTGGGAGTCGTAGATGCGGACGCATGTGTCGTATGTTGCTGTGACGAGCCGGTCGCTGCTGGGGGAGAATCTGAGACCTACGACGGCTCGGTCGTGCTGGAGGGGAGGAATGAGTCGAATACCAGTCGCGATACTAAAGATGCGAGCGGTCTTGTCGCATGACCCAGAGGCAAATCGTGTCGAGTCGCTCGAGATGTCCACCGCGTAAACGAAATGTTTATGTTGAGCGACCTCGAACACTTTCCCGTGGGTTTGTGCATTCCACACGATTGCCTTACGGCCGTCGTCCCCAGAGACCAACCACCGTTCATCGTTGGAGAGGACAATGCTCTCGACGGATCCGCGCGCTTTCATTGTCGGCCCAACTTGCTCAGCATCTTCAATTCTCCAACGACGAATCTCGCCCCCCTCGTCCCCGCTGAAAATATGCCCATCGGCCGTAAAGGCGACTGCGGACATGTTTCTTCGACTCGCATTCTCGATCGCTTTGGAACCTGGAGAGCCGTCAACGTGGCATCATCAACTGGAGTAGCTCATCGTTGCCATACCACATGTCGTCGGCACCGACATGGCTGCCGCCCTTGTACTTCCAGTTTGCCCCAGAGACCAATGGATTGGGGGGAAAGGATAATCTAAGTTTCGATTCCCACTACCGGACTCAGACCTAACTCATCTTCAGAGCGTCATCAGTGGCACGATACACGTGGCCTGTCAGGCGTATGCTGGGAACGTCACAGGAAGTCAGAATCCTGCCGAGCCCATCTGCCGGGAGCATATCAAGAATGGCAACGGATAACAACGTTGCTGGGGTTGGAAGCCATGGCTATCGTGATAGTCGAAACCGTGCACAGGCAACAGAAATACACTCGTAGATTTTTGCGATGATGTGAGTAGACGGTGTTATGTTGACAATGCTTCAGCGGTGAACAGTGAGCACATGACTATAATATTCTTCCAACACGTCATCACTGTAGGCGTGTGGCCGCATGGGGCCATGCCCAATCCATCGAGCTGTATCTTATCGATGAAAATAACCCCGAAGAATTTTCTAGAAGACTGGCACTTAGACTGCCCGTGTTTCGGGTTCTGCCTGACTTGCTAGAAGTTTGAATAATATCCCTTTTCTGTGTACACTTCTCGCCTCGTGTCAGGGATACGCAAACTGCCTCCCTTATTAGGCCAGGATGAATCTCCCACTTCGTCGGATGAATCACAAACTAGTCTGGTGACCAGCCCGTCTAAAAGAGGTTGCGCGAGGCAAACCCGTCGATAAGTAAGCTGCGGCGGGTTAAATAATTATAATTACTATTTACTCGGTTAGAGCTAGTTCGGGATGGCTTGGGAGTTACACTGGCATGCCTTTGTACATTTGCTGGGCATTGATTGGGTGACCCACAAGTGAGAGGGAATACCGTAGCAGGGGTGACTAGTGGACTTTGATCAATTGCAGCTTTGCAGATCATATCGCAGTGAACATACTGGCTCGACCAATAACGGTCAGTCCGTGTAACTTGAATTACAGTAAATTAGGATATCTTTCCCGGATCCCGTCGTCAGTGGACAGGGTGTTACGGATCGGACGCCCGAGAAGTTCAACTGCTCCCTACCCGGGCTCCAAGCTGGTTTTATGCGGATGAGTTCTAGAAGGATCGAACTGGCATGAGGCAGATCTGGTAAGGCTCAACACTGCATTATACATTGGGGGTGATCCATCACCACAAATACCTTGGCCTTGTTTCTAGACGCTCAGATCATCCAGACAACTCTTACCCCCGGGGCCCTTAACGGCCTCATCCAATGTCGTCAACCATGAGAACAGGTGATCAGAACCATTACTCCTCTCTATCCGTGACCTACCATCTTTTCAGTTCACAATGTGCTCTCGATCGATGGCTGTGGCTTTAGAGGTCTCACACAGCTCCGCGTCCTCGAAGAGTTGATGAAACAACACAGTAAAAACCCTGATACACCGTCGCTCCCTTGCGACGTTTTCGATCTCATCTGCGGCACGGCCACTGGGGGTTTGATTGCCATTCTCCTCGGTCGACTGCGAATGTCATGCAAACAAGCTATCGATGCTTACATTGATGTAGAGAAAGCAATATTCGGTGAAGCACAGACCATTGGTGACATTCTGGCTCACGGTAACTCCTTCGACCCCAATCCCTTTCGCACACGATTGGAGGAAATCATACGGACACGCGTTGGCGATTCGAATGCCCCAATGCTTGCAGATGCCGCGCACAACAGAAAATGCAGGGTAGGAACCCTTTATGGTTTTATACGCAGCGAAGCTCACCCGTGTTCCATGACAGACCCTCGTCACTGTGGTATCAACGTCCACAGCGGTTGATGCCGATGCCGACAGGATTCGCTCATATGAGAGGCTTACCGACCCTGCCACTACTCCTGAACATCGATGGAGCATCCGGGATGCTGCTCTTGGAGCTACCTCATGCCCAAAACTTTTTTCTCCGTTCGATCTGGGCGAGCTTGGTTCATTCATGGCAGCGAATACATCTGGCTTCAGCAACCCTTCCATGATTGCGTACCTCGAGGCCCAAGCCATATGGGGAAAGCAAGCTGAGCTCACGCTCATTAGTCTTGGCATGGGCTTGAGAGAGCAACATGACTACCGGACCCTTTCACAACAAGATATCGAAAAAATGATCAAGAAGCTTGGAGTCGTAGTCACCTCCGGAGAAGACGAGAGGTTGAGGAAGTTGATTAGTCATACGCAACTTGTCGCCACCAGTACTCAGGTCAAACATTTGCGGTTGCAGGTGCTGATTGATAGAAAGTAAGTCCGTTCATGTTCACTGCCTGAGCCACCCTCTCAAGCACTCACCGCCTTTGCAGCCATAAACAAAAGTACATGCGTCTCGATCCGTACAGGAAACCTATCCGCGACGATTTGACTTTCGTGGACTATGTTCAGCAGCCGAACGTCCACGGCATCGTGGACGATTTCATTCAGGGGTACCTTGAACGTTTCGATAGGGCCGTGGATTTCGTTCAGGTGCGCGTCGAGCGTGTCAGTGACATCGGAAGAGGATTCTCGTTGACATTGGTCATAGGGCATACGTTCGAAATGGGTAGAAGTTCAAGGTTATACCTGCGATATTGGTCAGACGGTTCAGTGGAATCCTCCCCTGGACATTAGCAAGATGAGCTTGGGACAAATCATGCGCAAATGCCTGCTTTGGGAGGAGGAGGATATGAACCGCCCTCCCATTAGTTGCTTCGCTGTGAAAATGAACGGGACTTCCGATACAGTTATGGAAGTCGAGATGAAGACCGGCGATATTCTACTCTCCCCCGACGACGACAGAGCACTGTTTGTGCGAGTTCTTCTCGATGACCAGTGGCGTTTCTTTCCGCAACGTAGGGCTCCTGGTGACATTTGGGTGGCAGGCCCCAATGCAGCCGGAGACCCCATCGAAGCCATTCAGTATGCCCGGATGTTGGAAAACTTTCAACAGATCAAGGCATTTGGGTCTGACGGGGGGTATACCACGTCAGATGTGAATTGTGAGGAGGTAAACATACATGAGACCAGCTTTTCCCTCCCATACCATGGAACCTGGGTCCGCACTAGCATGGCCTAGAAAGCACGTCGGTTTGTAGCACTACTATCACCACCAACCCTCCATATATATTTTGGCGTATGTTTGAATGTTCGTGTACGCTAGTGAGAGTTGAATTTTACTATTACTTTGTGATTTTGCCGATGTGATTGCGCATGTACATATTTGCAAAGACGGACAAAACGCCCGCATCGTCAGCATCACGAGTTGGTGTTGGACGCATCCTTCCACTTCAGTACGATCATTCTATCATCGTAACTTGAAGGACTCGGAGTGTGACACTCGCCAACGAGGGTGAATTGCAGCCAGAAGCCCTGGCATCATTGTGAGCCTCACTGTCGGTGTAAATTTGTCGATCTCAGCGTTCACACGTTCACGATCGAGCACACCTTGTATGAATGGGTCACACTGAATCCACTGTTGTACACATAACGTCGAACATCATACAGGACGATAGACCGGTCAATGAGATAGACTTTGTGCACTAGCTTCGAGGCGACAAGTCTGTCCCCGTTCACGCCTCCTTTTGCATCTACTCAGTTCGTAACAGGCTCCAGGATCCAACGCTGGTTCGGGGTGTTCTGTAACCATATCACGGGTCAGTACTGATATGTATCACATAATCTAATCAACGATGCCTACACCGCGAGGGAAAACGGAGACCTATTCGTGATTGAGAACAAACATCAGATACACAAGCCCAGCTTGTTGAATATTAACTGGCTTACACTTCGACGATTCGGCGCGAGCTGGAGAGCCGTCGCGTTGACAGCATTTCCGATGCTGTGACGAATCAGTCAATGATACAGGCAGTAGCGGATAAAAGGCTTGCGCGTATGCGTTTCCCCTGGCGTCAAAAGTCCAGGTGGTCCCCTTTCGACCCGTGACTAACGAATTGCGGACACCCACACTCAATGGTGCGCTAGGATTTCCTGTGACATTATAGATACCATCTGCAACAAGAGAAACGGTCCACTATGAATCAAGTCGTTCAATCCATCTGACACGGCTAAGTCCATTGACGACGAACCTTTTGAGAAGCACTGGATTGGTTCAGTGGTTGCACGACAACTGTACCGACTCCGTTACCTGGACACGTGAGGTACAGATTGCCAGTGTTGCTCCTGATGCGGTACTGGCCATCCGGAATGCGTGGTGTTGTGTGCGCAAGTTGAGGGTGATTATCCGTTTGAGTAATCGTACACTTGCACCTCGCCTCGTCTAATCTGGATTTCAGTTGGACACAGTTTAGAATGCCCAAAAGCGCACCAAAGCGAGAGCTCAGCGAACGGAAGTCCTCACGGAGAGTTTGAATTTGCCCCGCAAGGTTAGCCCCGCCACTAGGAACCTCAGGCGGAAGTTGGCCACCAACCCGGTAGACGTCGGGGATGATAGAATTAAGATTGTGTAGGGTGATTGTTCCTGCGTGACTGGATGCGAGGTACTTGCAGTCTGGGGAAATCGCGATTGACCATACTTGTGAGGGGAGCTGGATAGGAAAACTAATCCGCGTAGATGTGGAAGTATCCCAGAGCGAGATAGAGTTACCAGCGGTGCAGGCTATGAATCTACCATTGCCGGCTAGGGAGATGGCCCCGAAATGATCAACTGGAGCGCCGGGAACTGTCCAGCTAGCTAAAAACCACCCTGTAACTCGATCGATGTAGTTGACCATATTCCCCGACAATGTGAAGATACTTTGCGCAGTAGGCCATAGGATAGGAGTGCTCGGCCATGAGGTAATCGGCATTAAGAAGGTTCTAAGTAACGCGGTGCTGTTCGCGTCGTAGATCCGTAGTGCTCTTGAATCCCCAGTAGCGAGGTAATTACCGTCGGGGGAGAACTTCACCCCTAGCACACAGCCGTCGTGCTGCGGTAGGAGTCTAACCTGTCCCGTGACCCCTATCCCATCCGGAATGTTCCAAATGTTCGCTGTCCCATCGTTCGTACCTGTCGCGAACCTGGTCGCCTTTGGCGCAATGTCGACCGGATTCACCCAATCGGAGTGTTGTGCCCTGCCAAAGGCCCTTGGAGGATTAGGCCCGTCAGGGTTCAGGACGTTCATGTCCCATACAGTGGCCACTTGAAAGCCAGCAAAGACCATCAAGTTGCGTTCGGGTGACTCGAGAATCGACATTCCCGCGATTATTGAGCCGTTCATCACATTCACCGCCCTCCCAGCCTCCGTTCCATCGACAGACCACTTTCGGACCATCCCTTGGTCGTTAGCACTCAGAAAGTGCTTCCCGTCTTTCAGGAAGGTCAGCGAGCGTACACCACTACCCCCGTTAATCACAGTTGCTCCTGTATTGCCTGAGCGCATGGTCAGCACTATTCCGTCTTGCAGCCTACACTCACTCATTGTTCGACGTCAGATACCCCCGGACGACGGCAAGGATACAACGTCAAGGGCAACGGTGTGCCTATTTCTTTTAGTACGGCTACGTGTGTACTCTTGTCATTTCCCTCAAGTCCAATCACCTCGAGTTTGATCCCGCATCGCTTGAGAGATCTCGGTTTACCTTGTGTTCCTTTATCGAAAAAGCTCCGCTACAAAATTCAAATTGGGCGGTAAGAAAATGTCAAGCCTTCGATTGAGGGGACTGTGGATAGTAAAATTCGAAGTAGAGATTGAATTTTTGAAATATTGAAGTCGCAATGCTACCGTATACGGTAGGCTCACCTACTTGTGAGGTCGCAAGGTTTGAACCCCAAGAGTCCAGGATGGCATATGGAGATATGAGGGGTTCCGACACCAATGTGTCGATCGGACGTTATTCAAATGACGGCCAACGCCACTTCAAGAAGGGCCCCAATCATCACTTCCATTTGCCGCACTATTGACGGCTTGCCTCTTGCTCGCGGCTGCCTCTTTTGGACGGACTGGTCACCAGTCTAGAGATAAGAAGGGTTCCGAGTCTCCGGTTCGACCAAGGTTGTCAGGCGTTATTGCGTTGCCCAGACATGACTTTTTCGACCGTCAATGAATAAACACCCAATTGCCAGTCCCACGTTTGGTCTGACGTAGAGTGAGAGATTCATCCAGACTTATTTTTTCGTACCCCTGACATGAGGTAAGAAGTGTGTGTAGAAAAGGATAGTAAAGCTCCTACAATCGGTTCATCACGGAGCATTTGATGATACAGAAAGTTACGGATACCGGTGGCGGCCACTGTGGGGTCCAGGAGAAGAGAAGCCAGTGTCACTTTCGCGTCGAAGGAACCCCCCATGAAAGGGCTTGTGGCTGTGCAAAAAGCGCTGCCTCAGGTGTTCAACTATCATGTGCAGTACCTTTTTTGAAAGCTAGGCAATATAGCGGTGTCCCGTGTCCTCCGAACGCATATGAAGTACACTCGTTCCCAAACTTAAAAAAATGAACCGCGAAAGAAGCACCCCGGGCCGTGGAAGTGAGCATGCCTGTCGTGCTTTCCATATAATTCGAGCTGTGCTGCTGCGGTCTACAGGGGACAAATTCCAATAGCTTATAAGAGCATGCCCAGATTGCCATTGAATGAAACAAACACACTTGTCACCTATTTTTTTTTCCACCCGGTGTGAATTATGAGTGAGTGTAGGTTGCAGGATAGATCAAATTGCTGACCGTTTGTTCAGGTGGCCAAAGAACATTCGACATTAGGCACGCCAACATACGCGCACTCGCTTTCTCGGCAGATGGCAACCGCCTTGTTACTGCCAGTGTTGACCGGTCTGATGGGACGATTCGGCGGTGGCGTGCCTCGGGTTCGAATTGGGGAGAAGTTGGCAACCCAATCAGGACGGGCGATGCCGTCACAGGATTAGTCCTTTCACGCGATAGCAAATGGATCATCGGCAGCGGGAATCGAGTCGCCACTGTATGGGACATGGGATCTCGCGAAGTCGTGCACACTTTCGTAAACGAACACTCGGATTGGGTGGAGGCACTTGATGTGTCTCCCGACTCGTCGAGGGTAGCCACAGGCTCCAATGACCGGACAGTGCGTATCTGGAACACTTTGACCTGGACACTACTCCTTCCCCCATTCCCACATGACGATCGCGTGAGATCGGTCAAGTTTTCACCCAACGGAGATCGTGTCGCGACTGGTACTGCCAACGGGGCCGGCCTGCGAATCTATGACGCACACACCGGCAGCTTACTCAGAACGTTTTCATTCTCTCTTGGTACATGGTCAACCCCCATCGCATGGTCTACCCAAGGCCTCTTTGCGTTATCCGTGAATACGATCGTTCGCTTCGTTGCAGAAACTGGGGACATTCCCTCTATCTGGACCCTTCCCAACGGCACGGCCGGCAATCATGGATCCATCGCACTATCTAGGAATGGAAGGTTCATGGCTTCTATCGTTGGGAACACCATTTCACTTTGGGATCCTTCTACATCTACGAGAATCAGTTCTGACATCCAACACTCCCCACAGCCATGGTCGATTGCGATTTCGCGGGATAACAGATGGCTCGCAACAGGACACGGGAGCGGAGTAACCCTACGCAATCTCGAATTTGTCCTTCCTGACTACTACTTCGTTGACCAAGAACCTGCTGGGGATCGGGCAGACTTTGAGCATCAAATTGAGGCTCTCCGCGACCACATCCGTTTGCTGAAGTCCCGCTTAGGTGCGTCCCACGACCTTCTGACTTTCTTCCAATTGAATACCAACCCAAATCAGACCAGTTTGAGTGCCAATGTCCACCTCAACCGAACGGTGTCCCTCAAGTACAAATTACACCACGTGTTCCGGATGGCACTTACCGTATCAAGAGTAGCACTGGGGATCTATACCTCACACGCCCACAAGATGGAGCTGCAACGGTCGTTGTGCGACCATTGAACCAACCCGACGCCTCTCAAAGAGTCGGTCACCGCTCCCCTTAGTTGGTCAATGTGAACTAAACCATTTATTTGCAGTGGACTGTCTCTCTTGTTGCCAATGGTACCTACAACATTATCATGGAAAGCAACTCGAAAGCACCGTTGAGTGTTGGTATCCGCAATGCATTGGTCACGGGTCGGAGTGCAACCTGGACGTTTGAACCTAGGGGAGACGCATACGTGTAAGGTTTTCCCCCCTGTCGCCTACGTTGTTCACTTATTTTCAAGACAGGATTGGAAACGCCGTAAATGCCGCGGCTATCCAGCTTGCGCCAAACCGCCGAAGCGTAAGCCACTTCATATTCGACTGTGCATCTGCATCTAACATTGGCTCTCAATCACATATAGGTTTCCGTTTTCCCTCGCAATGTAGGTGCCTTATTATTTGATGCGTACCAGCGCCGACCTGCTTTCTGAACACAGAACAGCCCAACTCAACGTTGGATGTTAGAACGTGTCACGCAGTAATGCGAACAACAGCTGGCTGTATTCGGCGAAAGTGGCGGTGATACCAATGCATTCTCTACCAGGTTGCTTGATGTACATATCATGTATCATGTTTGACGTCCATATGCACAACAGTGGCGATCTCTGTCTTGTTGTCAGAGTCTCCGCGTAGAGAGGATAACGAGCCTTTAGCCCTGCTTTACATATGTGGAGAGTGGTGCGTTGAGATCAGTCCCAGATAGGCCCTTATAATTTACCTACTGGCTTTATGTGGATGAGTTCTAGAAAGATCCGAACCAGCATGAAGCAGATCGGGTAAGCTAGGCTCAACACCTAGCTAGTCAATCCTAGTCGAGTCAGACGAAACATCAACCGTGTACTTATGATCACCTATCGTGCGGACAAGTTGGCGAATGGTCCTGCACCCTGTCCCAAACGGTGACCGCCCGTTCCCCGCTGCTGACGATTGATAGGGAAATTGCCCGAACAAGGCCGCCCACCGTGAGACGCTGGTCTTGAACTTCCACTCCATCCTCGACACGCCACTGTCGGATCATCCCATCGTCGCTGCCACTCAGGAAATGTTTGCCGTCCCCCAGGAACACGAGCGCTCCTACACTACCTCTCCCATCGACCTCGATCGTTCCTGCGTTGTCTAAGTGAATGGTCAGTCTGGCCTTTTTAAACCTCCACTCACTCATTGCTCAAGGTCACTGACTCACACTTGTCCACAGTCCATGGTTGGGGAGCAAGCTGGAGGACGACGGTGATTCTCGGTGCATCTATGTGTATCCCTCTTATCAACATTACGATGGAACAGCTTTCATGGATCTAGCCATCTCATGTTTCCGAGCCCTCTGTATGACCATGGGTAGGGTCCAGGGCTTTGGCACGATCAAATGAGCCTTGTGTAGCCACGAAATTTTTTATCCTATATCGCTTGTTTCACCACATGGCTTCTCTTCTCCTGGACCCCGCGGTGGCCGTCACTGGTATCCTTTCTGTATCATCAAATGCTCCGTGATGAACCGATTGTAGGAGCTTTACTATCCTTGTCTACACACACTTCTCACCTCATGTCAGGGGTACGAAAAAATACGTCTAGATAAATCCCTCACTCCACGTCACAGACCAAAAGCGGGACTGGCAATTGGGTGTTTACTCCTTGACGGTCATGTCCGGGTAACCCAATAACGCCTGACAACCTTGGTCGAACCGGAGCCTCGGAACCCTTCTTATCTCCATTCCAGATTCTTGGTTCAAACCTCCCAATTTCGCAAGCGGGCCAGTCGTGCTCGGCTTCAATCAGAGCTTATTTCAAACTTTCCTTTTAAGTCTGTTCCAGCTTATCAAGTCGGGGTCGGAATCCGCATTACAGTTACTTACGCACCTGGCTGGGAAGGAACTTGTCCAGAGGGAGGCCAACTGTCGGCAAGGAGTAGCCACGATCCGTGTCAACGTCCAACGAAGCTCAGATATGTCAAGTCTAGGTTGGGTGCAAAAGATCAGAAGTAGATTATCTATCACCATCCTGGTGCTACAACCAGTGTATAGGGCCGGTCGATATCTAATACATCTCTTTCCTACACATCTGTCCGATCCAACATCCTTCTAACCATCGGTCGATTCACCGCTGTGCAATTACGGACGGCAGCTGACATGGCTAAAGGCACTCGACGACTCTTGTTCTCTACGTATTTACTGACACTCTCCTAGCTCGCAAATACATACTCTCTCTTGATGGCGGCGGCTTTCGAGGACTATCTTCCTTGATAATACTCAACCACCTCATGCGAATGCTCGTCGATGACCCCGACGAGGAGCCCGTCCCTTCACCTTGCCAAGTCTTCGATCTGATCTGCGGGACATCCACAGGAGGAATCATTGCGATCCTTCTCGGTAGGTTAGGCCTTGACTGCTCGACGGCGATCTCTGTCTATAAGCAATTGGGACCGAGAGTTTTTGGCATGGATGAGGGTAAGATGTGGAGTCGGATTGCGGCAGAAGAAAAATTCTCGTCGGTTGCGTTCGAGGCCTTTTTGGGGGAAGTAGTGGAGGCATACACAGGCAGTCCCAACACTCACATGATGATCTCGAAATCCGAGCGCGGTGCTAAACGGCAGACCACAGATGTTGGTGACGTTTGGGATTGTATTTGTTCGTCGGACACTGATCAGCTAGCGTGCCCAGGTATTTCTCACGACCGTTTCTGCAAGAACTGGCTCTGCTGGCGTTGAGGCTTATCGCCTTAGATCTTATGCAACCCCCCGTGGGGGAACAACTTGCATACTACCAGATAACGCCCCTTGGACGATTCGTGAAGCAGCGCGAGCTACCTCTGCCACTCCCATGTATTTCGCTCCCTTGGAGATTGGTTCCCAAGCGTTTCAAGATGCGGCTGCGTCCGGGTTCAACAATCCTACATTGGAAGTATTAGCAGAAGCGGCACTCCGCTGGTCCCGTGAGGACCCAGAATTTGTGGTAATTAGCCTCGGTACGGGGCTGACATCACTCCTTCGCAACAGCAATCGAAAGGGGAGAGAAAAGCTCGGGAACGTCGCAATCGCAGAAGAAAGGTTTGAACAAATTTGGATGCAACTAGTCGCGGTAGCAAATGATACGGAGAGCACGCACCTAGAGGTAGTCAGGCGTTTTTCCAAGTGGTAATATATCCTATCGTTTGTATGGGAATGTGTTTGAACGACCACTTGCAGGGGGCATCCTGATGATTATTTTCGATTTAACCCACCTCAGGGCCTCGGTGATCTTGACCTTGCAGACTACATGAGCGAAGGAACGATCATCGAAATCACTAATGTATGGTTGAGGACGCCGGATGGGAAGAACTCGACCTTGGCCGCGTATGAGAAACTTCTGGTAAGGTCAACTCCAAGTTTTCGTCCTGAGTTTTCTAATCCAGAAAAGCCTACATATGAGGCACGAAAGGATTCACGCGAGCAGTGAGTCTCTGGATGAAGAGATGACACCGTGAGTGCCATTTTGGCGTCGTGTACGAGTTAGGCAGTGGAGTTTAGTCGGAGCGTTAGGAAAGACACTTTCTACGCACGAAACTTCGGTACATACTGTAACAATCGTACAAAACTAGCAACTCCTCAGCTTCCTGAACTTGGACCCTTCTGAAATACCTTAATATGTAAATAGATGGTACCCACGCGACTAACGGTTCGCCGCTCTGGCATAATCGTTCAACCGCGTCGTGCAACGCTCGTGCAGCCTCTCTGCTGTGGTGCTCTACCATCATGACAAAAGTGACTCATACACATCCTGTGCCAAGGGCCGCGGCGCCACGCCCTCATAGACCACATCATGCCAATAACGCTGCAAACAGTATGCCGCCAAAAGATGAGCTGCCTCTTTCGAGAGTGCCATGGCAACTCTTGCGGTCTCGCACGCCGATAGAAACGCGAGTCCTCCACGAGGACGTGACAAACGGATGATGTCGAACAATCGCAACCGGCGCTGGTCGACGAGGCCAAGCCCACTATCCGTCGGACCCTCTGCATTCTATACCCCATGACATGCGAAATGGACTCAATCGGATTGTTCCATATCGTCCAGCACTCCCTCCACGGTTCCATTTGACTCAAGAGTTGATGAGGATCTTCCGATTGTCCCTTTGATACGTTCTATCTCGTTGCGCGCATCGGCCAGGTGGGTCTGCCCATCTGAGCTTGGCTGGGGAACAGCAAACTGATATTGTGGGGTACAGCCACTTGTTCAGGTGCGAGTTAGTACAGGAATATAGGACGATATGATGAAGTCGGAAGGTTTGTGTCCAGGGATATCGTAGTTCCCAACGGCGTGAATTGGAACGAATGAGAGGGTGCCTGTGGGGCACCAGAAAACACGTGTCAGTTTTCCCGGCGTCTAGTGTG
>JBBPRQ010000532.1:0-23106 GCA_038093095.1 Boletus insuetus | reverse complement strand
TTACATAGAAAAATAATATTATAAAGAGGCGCTTCCGTGAGAAAGGGCGCTTCCATGACTGAGGCGCTTCCGTGGCTGTGAGGCGCTTCTCACCCAGACGTCTGGGTGGCTAATAAGAATATTAGGCCTATACTACTGAAAAGGCTGTCTCATACCAGCTCCACAGAGGCATCTTTTCTCACAGGAAGCCTTCGGAGCTGCTTGCTGATCGTGTCTGCCAGAAGCTCAAGCAGGATCTTGAGCAACAGGGTGAGATCCTTTATGCTTGTACTGGAGACGCCGAGAGAATGGGCGATAGATCTAGACCTCAAGAAGGTTGTGCAAGGCTGGAAGTCCGAGTTTCCTTGGCGCATGTGCATGACACGTTGACCCGATTCCCTCCCCGACTCATCAATCGTACCATGGTCCAAATCCCTACTAAGCATTGGTGGTCAGTGAATCTTTGAGAGACCAAACTCCTTGTTGACTCTCTGTTTTTCCTGGCAGGTATTTGAAATTCCTCCGCCTTGCTGCAGTTCATGCCATCATCTCCAACTTTTCCGACACCCCACCAAAGAATCGCTCTTCTGAGAGCACTCTCGCTCTCGGTGCCATGGCCATCTGGATTCTCAATGGGGTACATCGCACTCCGGACTATCATCTGCGTAACCTGGCCAAGCAGACCTGTCCTGAGGTCCTCCAGGACCCAAATGCCGATCCCGAGGATCCAAATGCTCGCACCCAACCCCTTATGTACGAAGCTGGGGTGTATTTCCTATGTGACGTGGTATGGGACACAAGCACACATGTCTATCGGATTCCATACTCCAAGACATACAGACCCAATACGATCCCTCAAGCGTATGAAAAGGGCACAATGAATGAGCTTCGCCACGTGGTCGGAGTTGCAGTGCTCCCGCTGGCCCACAGACGATCACATGCCCAGCGCACCAACAACCGTACCTCGAACCAAACCATAGAAGTTCGTTCCATCTGACCTCGAGAGCAACCTCTCCCGGAGATTGGCCACTCTCTTGACCATATTCCTCTTCCTGATCCTGCTCGTCCTCAGGGTCCCGACGTCGACTATTTTCATCAACATGGCGGGGGAAATCGTCCCCTTGTTCCTTCTGATGATGATGCAGAGCCGGAGCCGGAGAATCCCCTGAAGAGCCGTGTTCAAATAATCTTGGAGCAAATGTTCTATGACATCCTCCAAGAATCCCCAAACCGCAAGAGCCACTCCGAGGGACCATGGACCAACATCCCACTCATTCTCAGAGAACAGCTCGCGACAGAAGATCTCTATCTACACCTCGAATTCCCCTTTGATGCCGTCCAGTACATGGTTTGTACCCCAGAGCTGTGGCGCAAACATTTCGATCACTTTTTCCCTCCCACCGTTCCTACGCACCCCCTTCAGAACTTCAGAAAGTGCCGCTATTTCAATTCCTATCTCTCCCTTATACAACAACTTCCTCCACGAAGGCTTGCCCGGGTTCGTGCTGAACTCCAAATGAAATTCAATTCGCTTTCCTGGGTTCCACATACTGAATCTGACCGCATGTGGTGCACCAGAAAAATGCGTTCTTCCAGATGGCAATCTCTTCCAGCTGGGGGTGTGGAAGGGCCAAAAATCGCTATAAATCCCATTGTCCGCCCAGCTCTTCATGGTCGACCTAGACTTCGCCCACCTCCAAGGGTGGATGAACTTGCGCCAGGTCTAGGGGAAGGTGATGGTGATGGTGATAGTCACGTCGAGGATGGTACAGACGACGAGAATGAAATACATTCCGATGACCCTTAACTTCCTCAGGTCAGCCTCGTCTTGCCAGAATTACCCCTCCTTCCGACCTTCCGGAGATGCCCTCCCACCCTGAAGTCAGAATAGAGGATTTGCTTGAGGAGCGCATGGGGGAAGACTGGTGGCGAGCTTATATCATATACATTCAATTCTGCATCCTAAAGAAGTCTTGTTGATTCCTGTATATAAAACGCTGGATTAGGGCTCCTGATCCAGCTCCAGCCATTCCGGGGTTCCGGTGGTTCCGATGCTCCCGAGGGTGAAGGCCCAAGCTCGTGTTTGGAAAAGCTGTAGGACAAGGTTCAGGCCTTTGACCAGCCTGTAGACCACACTATTTCCAACACAAATACTAAGTTGTATATTATCATCTGCAGACATTGTACTAAGACCATTCCACCCAACGCGTTGTGATTCAATAACCTAACCGGCTGGCCCAAGACTCACCCTTGGAAAGACCAGAAATGCTGGAATCCTCGGCCCATCGCTTAGTCCTGCACAGTCCATGTGACCTACAACAGGGACAATATCTTCCCCCACTTGTGTGATTCGGATCGCTTGGTCACCTCGGAAAGGTAATTCCGGCAACCCAACCGCCACCCATTCGCCGTTCACCCCCAACAGGCTCGATCTGTCATCCATACATTCCAACGATAATGATAATGATAATATACTTTCCTGCGCTCAAGATGCAGGCAAGCCCGTAAGAATGAATGCTGGAAGCACCCCATGTGCGACTTGATTGTCAAAGGTTAGGTTCAACCGCTATCTACCTCTTTTGTTCCCGATGCCCATCGCTTCTGTAATACGGTGGTTGGACTGACATACCATTCCAAGGTCATACAGAAGACCGTATTAACTCGCTTGTTATTGTATTTGGATCGCGTCAATTTCTTAGGTAATACCCTCAATCCATTCTCTTCGCAGGACCTTCTAACGGATCAATAACCTTGAAACCTATGAAGACATGCCTCCCATCAAATGCTCTTTCCTCGCAGATGATCCACATACCCAGTCCGTATTATCAGCCATCTTGAATGCAAAAGGCATTGTTGTCCTAACTGGTAAGAATATGATGCGTTGCAAGTGGCTAGAAGTTTATCTGATGCAGCCTTTTCCTTCTTTTCTTTTCGTGTCTTTTTGCTTGCCTTGTAGGGGCAGGCATTTCGGTTGCTTCCGGAATACCAGACTTCCGAAGCAAGAAGGATGTTCCGGGGGTTCCAGAGCTGTCTAAAAAGAGGTTGAAAGATATGTTCCATAATTCAATGATCAGGGCAAGTCTTACAGTATCCATAGGGCATGGAATTACTGAGCTTTATCGTTTGTTGTTTTATAGGATGACCGTCAGAGACCACAGTTTAGCCGGTTTATCGCAACCATGGCTCGACGGGCTGAGGAAGCTCAGCCAACTGCGTTCCATAACCTTTTGAAAAGGTTGGATGACCGTGGGACCTTAGTCCGGGTGTATACGCAGAACATCGATGGCCTGGAACTCAAAGCAGGCTTAAGGACGTATCACCGGATCCACGGAGAAAATCGACCTCAACCTTCCAGGTGCGTTCCCCTGCACGGGAGCCTTCGGTACCTGTTCTGCCCAGCTTGTCAATTCATAGAGGAGAGTAAACTGCATGAGGAAGAACTGATGAACGGCGCATTTCCGCTTTGTACCTCTTGCCAGAGAACCCAAGAAGCCAGGAAAGACGCTGGAAAGCGAGTCCTCCGTGTTCCGAGGATGTTTCCTGATGTGCTGTTGTACGATCAAGAACATCCAGATGCCGATCATATCACAGAGTTTCAAATGGAAGACCTCTCTGGAAAAATGCAGATAGATCTTCTGTTGGTTGTTGGCACAGGCATGCACGTTATAGGAACTCAGAGAATCATTCGCTTGTTCGCACATCAGATTCTGCAAAACCGACCCGATTCTGATTCTAACCCCCGCACCATCTATCTCAGTTTGGACTTCAAACAGCAAAAGAAATGGGAATCAGTCTTTGACTCATGGGTGCAGACAGACTGCCAGCTAGTGGCAAGTGCAGTGCTTACGGCCTTGGAGAGGGAAGGGTTTACGAAGGGCTGTGTGGAACATCCGGAACATCAAGAACACTCTCCAGATTTTCCAGGGGGTTACACAAACGAGGTATATATACTCCATCATCCATATATATTATGCATGAACTAGTCTAACAACCAGCATGCCAACCTATAGAGTTCAGATATGCAAGAGGAAGGTCTCACCCAAGGTTGCAATGCGCTCCTTGACTTTCACATGAACTATGTCTCAAACATCCTACAAGGTGATTCAGAGTCAACAGAAGTGATGGACTTCCTCAAATTAGCAGTCGTTTCAGTCAAACAAGGTGGAGGCTTTGGGCCAGTAGAATTTCATCTCGAAAAGTTAGGTGAATTGAGAAAGGACAATGAGGAGATGAGTTTACATCTAGATTTCTTAAGAACTTGTATACGTTTCATGCATAGAAACATTTGAAACTATCTTCCAGAAGAATTAATTACACACGGGTGGACCAGGAGTGAAAAGTAAGAAACAAGGGTTTTTAATGCTGATGAAAGAAAGTGAAGACCCTTGTGGAATAGACCTAGCATGCAATGTAACATAAAACAACTAAAGACCGTTTACCTTACTCTTGGGGTATATATGTATACACATTTTCTCGGTTATAGGCACTCAGTTTCAGAAACCATTCAATGAAGAGGTCTGATTTGGACGACAGGATCCAGATTAAGTCTCTAAATCCAATACCTGACACCGAATATATGTAACCCCAAAAGGCATCTAGCTTGCAAATTCCGAGCCAGGTGAGGGTTGTATCGTAGTCTTCATACCCTACCCCAGATGTGATACAAACAGGTAGCACACTATGTCATGACGTATGGTGTTGGCTCCAAGGCCTGCTAATGTACTAGGATGTATGTAATACTAGGTTGGGTGGTGGTGCAGGGTGAGTCGTCCCAACACATTATGAGATATTATGCATCGGTACGTCAAATGCAAAGATGCAACCTGTCATAGTTTCAAGTTCTCCGACGGGGATCCTTCACCCAACATCTTATCCATAGCATGCTTCAGTAGCCTTGAACCGATGACCATGCCTGACGATATGATCTGGTCAGCTTTAGTATGAGCTTTGTGTGTTGACTATATTCAACAATTACCCTTCGGAAATGGGGTGGGTCCTAAGGCATTCCGACTTCGGAAGCATCGGAATGCTCAGGGGGACCTGGCACATCCCACCGTCATGGCACACGCTCTCCATCACACCCGCCATCACCTATGAGGGTCCCATTGCACAAAAAATCAATGTACAACTTACTTTGGGTGAATGCGTACCACTTTCTCAGTTTCTGCGGTCAAGCGTGCTACTCTTTGTATGCACGAGCACGACATATTCGAGTTCACATATACGAAAAATGAAAATTAGGAAAAGTAGACAAGTCTATGGGAACTAAAGTCCAGGGGCATGGGTTGGAACGATGCCAAAACTGTCGGACAAGGCTAATGGGGCACAAAATGCTGTCAATGTACCTCCCGAAGCATCCGAGTGGGATGCATGGGATGCTGGATGCACTATTTTTGACAGCATAATTACAATAATATTACAGCAACACAGCAACGCAGCTGACAGCGCTACAGCGTGAGTTTACTACAAAGTGTAATCCAATTTCATCTGCATCAGGGGCTTGTATGTTTTTTGAACGAGCACGACACGAGGCAGTGGGTTCAACCCGCGTCACACCTCTGAACAACCTCTCACCCTCACCCTCACCTTCCCCACTCGTGACTCTTTTCCCCCCTCGTCTCGTGACCACGCGACGGCAGGGCGACAACGACAACGACTAGGCACGGGTACGGGTATGGGTACGGGTCACACTTTTGTGACCTGTGACAAACCCGTACCCCCACCCATCACCGCAATCGACTCTGGTGGTGCCAGCTTCGCACATCACGCCCTGGGATTGTTCATACATCACCTGTGGTCCATGTACAACGTGTACAGCGCATCCGATTCGTCAGATTCAGTCTCGACGCATTTTGGTGACATGGTGAGTCCATTTGGTGGTTCTGACTCTTTTAGGTCGCGATTTCAGTCGTCCTCGGCGGCGCAGTGGGTTGGCGTGGTCAGTAGGTCATCTGGGATGATGTGTGGATGGTTTGGACGCTTCAGGTACGCCCGTCTTTGTGCGGTTGCGATTTCCGTGCTGACTCGCCTTGTACTCAGCTAGTGTGTCTGTTTCGAGTCGTTTCGGCTCGCGGCGTCCTGCGCTCGTTGCGGCGGTCTTTCCGTCACCTATCCCATCCATATGGACGCCATCCGCATCGTTTCCGCGCTTCCAATCGCGCTCGATGTCTCTCCTCGCCTCCTGGACCACTATCAGGCCTCCTGGCCCTCTAACTCGACATAGCGCGCTCGTTTCGACGACGCGCTCGTTCCCATTGCTCCAGGGGTCTATCCCATCGTATTCGCCGCTCAACAACCTTTCCGCGGCCTGGATCGCCCTCGACGTGTCTCGACTCCCCCTGCTTGCCCAAAAGGCCTCCTGGGGCTCTATCTGGACATGACGCGTTCCTATCGACATAGCGCTCGTTCCCATTGCTCTCAGGGTGTCCCTGGATGCTGTGGGACTCACGCTGCAAGACCGCTTCGTGTCCCGGCTCGACTGGCTCGATTCGAGCACCCTCTGGTGAGTCTTCCTGACCTCTGTGCTTAGGGTGTTTGCGCTCGCGTTCTGACGTGTTGCGCAGCTTGTTTGGCTTGTCCATAGCGTCTTCATGACGTCTGGATGGTGTCGACGCCTCCGCGTTGTCTCCCGGATCGATGGGCTCGATCTGAGCTCGATTTGGTGAGTTCTCCTCCTCACTCGGCTCTGACCGTTCATGCTCGAGTTCTGACGCGTTCGACAGCTCGTTTGGCATGTCCATGACGTCCTCGTGGCGTCTGAATGGTCCTGTTGTATCCGCATTGTCGCCAGTTGGTACGTCGTCATAGCTCGGATATTTTCCTTTCTCCCCCTCGAGCTTGACGCTCTGGGGTTCGCTGACACGACCTGACCTATTGTAGGGCTTCTTTAACACATTGCTAGGGTCCTAGACACTCCTCGACACTCCTGCCGTATCTGCTTTGGCTTTGGTAAGTTCCGGCTCGAAGCTCGGATTCTCACTTCTCACCCCCACGAGCTCGATGCTCTGGGATTTGCTCATGCGGTTCGCGGCTTCGTCGGGTGGCTTAGGTGGTACTGGGGGTTTGTCTGGTACGTCCTCGACTCCTGTTTCATGGCGCTGATCGTTTTCTTCGTCAGCCGTGGTCGATCGACTTTGCACCAACATCCCCACTCTCTCCCCCTCAATCGACACTTTGTCGTCGTCGTGACCACTCGTACCGCTGCCTGGGTCTTCCACTTCGCATTGGGCATCATCTGGTGCGTAATCGACATCTTCAGACTCAATTCGCGTGCCCATGGTGTTACCTGGCCCGACCGTCACATCTGCGCAGTCTCGTGGTGTGGTCTGCTCATTCGAGCTCTCCGTTGGTTCAACGCTGGCAGTGTCACCTCCTGGGTCGTCTACTGGATGTTTGGGTGCGTCCTGACTCTCTCCGAGTGTGCGCTGACTGTTCCCGCAGGTGCTTGCTGGCTCGACTGTCCAATCTGGCGCGGTCTTGTCCTTGCGAGCATCAACGCTGTGCGTTTGGGCTTTCGGCTGCCCCACGTGTCCTCTGGGGTCATGTTGCATGTCGTTCGGGTCGTCTATGACGCCCTTCGACTCTTCTTCGTCAGCGGGATCGATCGAGACTCGATTCTCTCGCTCCCCCTCGAGCGGTATGCTGACGGACTGTGGTAAGTGTGGGGTATGCGGTTGAGTTCTACTCGCCGCGCTCACTGATTTGCAAGTCTCCTCGCTCACTCCCCATCCCTCGCCGACTTCCTCGTCTTCTCTCAGCTCGAGTAACTCATCTCGCGAGTTCTGCGACTTGTCCACTGGCGTTGCAGGCTCGGCGCTGTACGCAGCGGCGGCGACGACACGGCGGTGACACAACAAAGACGAGGTGATGCACATGGGTACTACATAGTTAAAAATATAATTCAAATTATTTTCTACTTCTTGCCAGTGCCTACTAGTGTGATCAGATCAGCCTGAGTGAGCCAGAAAAAAAAAATGCATTTGTCATGCAATGTTGACCTTGGCCGAGAGCTGTACAGTGCTGTGAGTCCTGTGACAGCCCTAGACAGGGGGGGACCTTCCTGTATGGCTGTAAGTGCTGTACAGCACTGGACAACCCTGGACAGGACATAAGTGATTTGCAGATGTGCGTCATCGTGTGAAGATGGTTAGGGGCTGGTAACTCATGGAGGCACCCTGTGGCCTTTGACTTTGAGCATAGCTGGTGAGGTGGGGTCACCGGGCATGTTCAAAACCCAAGCAGGAGATGGCATAAGCATGGCAGAGTGAACCTGGAGGTGGTTGAAGTTTTTAAAAAAGCGGAAGCTCACCTGTGGCCAACAGTGGGAAACTGAGACAAGTGGGCAACAGAACTGGATATGGGCATCTACACACAGTGGGGGTACAAGGATTGACTGCTGTGTGAGGTGTGAGCACAAGTTATATATGTAACTGTATATGTGACTGGGTGCAGAGAGGGGGTCTCCAATCACATGGGCCAAGCAGCTGGGTAGCCATGTGCAAGATGGGAGTGTGAGCTTCGGACTGTAAGCTGGGCAGTATGCTCAGGTCCTGGAAACTTTCCCCAAGGTTCCGGTGCTTTTGAGGTCGGAAGGGCACCGGAAAGGGTGGGGGTATTATTAGGGGTTCTGCTGAGCTTGGATCTAGCAACTCAGAATAATTTGCAGTTTAAAGCTATCAAGTAGATGTACTAGGGGTGGGTCCTCTCACTAAGATTGCGGGACCCAAGCAGCCTGGAACCAAGGGGGTTCCAAGATTTCTGGTCACATGACCCAAGCAACAGCACACAGAGTAGGCATCCTGTACTCCTACATGTATGGTGGACTGTGCATGTGGGAGTCCAGGACGCCCACTCTGCACCTAATCTCCAGGTTCATGTAACCAGAGAACCCGAAACTCTTCTGGACTACTCAGCTGCTTGGGTCATGTGATCTAAGAAACCTACCATGCATGTGGGAGTCCAGGACACCCACCCTGCACAATGTCTCTTGGGTCATGTGATCTGAGAATGCTATCATGCATGTGGGAGTCCAGGACGCCCACCTTGCACAAAGTCTCTGGATTCATGTAACTGGACCACTCAGCTGCTTGGGTCATGTGATCTGAGACCACTATGCATATGGGAGTCAGGATGCCTACTCTGTGCACTGTTGCTTGGGTCATGTGATCTAAGAAATCTACCATGCATGTGGGAGTCCAGGACGCCCACCCTGCACAATGTCTCTTGGATCATGTGACCACCATGACCTGCACAAAGTCTCAGGGTCATGTGATCTGAGAATACTGTCATGCATGTGGGAGTCCAGGACGCCCACTCTGCACAAATACTTGGGTCATGTGATCTGAGAATACTGTCATGCATGTGGGAGTCCAGGACGCCCACTCTGCACAAATACTTGGGTCATGTGACCACCATGACCTGCACAAAGTCTCAGGGTCATGTGATCTGAGAATACAGTCATGCGTGTGGGAGTCCAGGACGCCCACACTGCACAAAGTCTCTGAGTTCATGTAACTGGAGAATCCAGAACTCTTTTTGACCACCCAGCTGCTTGGGTCATGTGATCTGAGACTGCTATGCATGTGGGAGTCCAGGACACTCACTCTGCACCAAATAAATAGCGGTCTCAGATCACATGACCCAAGCAGCTGGGTGGTCAAAAAGAGTTCTGGATTCTCCAGTTACATGAACTCAGAGACTTTGTGCAGTGTGGGCGTCCTGGACTCCCACATGCATGACAGTATTCTCAGATCACATGACCCTGAGACTTTGTGCAGGTCATGGTGGTCACATGACCCAAGTATTTGTGCAGAGTGGGCGTCCTGGACTCCCACATGCATGACAGTATTCTCAGATCACATGACCCTGAGACTTTGTGCAGGTCATGGTGGTCACATGACCCAAGTATTTGTGCAGAGTGGGCGTCCTGGACTTCCACATGCATGACAGTATTCTCAGATCACATGACCCTGAGACTTTGTGCAGGTCATAGTGGTCACATGATCCAAGAGACATTGTGCAGGGTGGGCGTCCTGGACTCCCACATGCATGGTAGATTTCTTAGATCACATGACCCAAGCAACAGTGCACAGAGTAGGTGTCCTGGACTCCCACATGCATAGTGGTCTCAGATCACATGACCCAAGCAGCTGAGTCTCCAGTTACACATAATCTAAGTGGCTCAATGGGTTGTGCAGAGTGGGAGTCCTGGACTCCCCACACATAGCTGTGCTTTTGTAAAAAATTATTCAACCTAGAGCTAGGGAAATTCAAGAAGAGAGTCTCATAACCTAACTAACCTTGAATTCTCCTTCGTCAACTTCCATGGGTATGTCATCAGAGATGTGTCTGTGGCAATAGGTCAGTCTTGTCGTCTTTGGGTTGCATGCAAGGTGTGATACATACGGGTTGCCTGTCTGCTCCTCAGTTGTGTCTGGTTCTGATTCAGATTCCAGTCCGAGGCGCCTAAGTTCCAAGGCTGCATTCTTGGGAGCGAGATACATCCTGATTTCATCCCTGGTTGGGTTTCGAGTTCTCTGGGAACGCAGTGCGTCCGGGTCGAAAGCTGAGAACCCTGGACATTCTTCCGTGCACGTTGGGTGGCTGAGGCGCAATGCCGAATGACGTGCGCATGCGTTTCCTTCCCGAGTCCAGAGAGGCGTTTCCCGATACCTCGCGCAGCGGCACGTGTGGATACAAACCTCATAGCCTACCAGCTTCCAATGTCGAGGGCCGTAGCTACGTCGTGGTGGCATGTTAATCCTAGAGGAATGATGGATGCACAACGATTGTTGTGCGTTGACCTAACGCGTGGTGTTATATAATCAATCATTCGCGTGACATTATGTAATATGTAATTGTTGTTGTTGAGTGCTTTGATCGCGCCCTAAGTCCCTTTCACCACAACCACTCAGCCTCGCCTTTACAACATGTGCAATGGCAACCATTAACTTCCCCACCAGCGTTCCTAAGAAACTCAAGACGCGACGATTGCTTCAAAATCAGCGCCGCGTTCAAACCTTCACAGAGGGTGTGACATTCGACGTCCACGCCAATGGAGCGTATCTGACATCATTCCCCAACCACTACCTCGATCACGTCCGACGCTACCTTTGGAGAGAAGAGTCTATTCGTATGGTGCTGAACTTCAGCAACGAACTGCCGATCCCCAGCGCGTTGAAGAGCAACCTACAAATGGTTCTCTGGTACATGGATGAGGTATTTGACCGCATGGTAGCAGAGAACGAACGCGAGATAGAAGAAAGCGACATTTGCCATAGTAAAACATTCGACAGTTATCTGAAAATCGAATATTGGGTTGGCCGTCACGAACCTACGCACGTGCGGGACTACCGTCGGTCAAACGATCGAAACATCGATCGTAGTGATCTCGGTGAATGCAGTAAGTTTTTATAACATTTCTGGTTTTTTGATTGGGAACGCCATGCAGATTGGGATGCGTACGAAGCCCGGCTCGGCCCTATTTGGTCTGGAGCGAGAATGCAATATAGGTTGGACAGAATGGCATGGAAGGTGAGCATGGCGGAGCGGCTGTTGGGGGAAATCACGCGAGCCTACGACCCACCCATTGACGATGACAACGATTGTATGTACTGTGTTCTAATGTGCTATGCTGATGCTGATGCTGATGCTGCACAGTCGGTTATACGTTCGAAGAAGCACTTGCAAATAGCGAGGACAGTGACGGCGATGGGGGAGACGAGGATATGGCGTCTCCGAGTAGCAAGGAGGTTGGAGGAGCGACGGGTAAAGGGAGGACAGGGAAGGGAAGAAAGGCAGGAAGGGGAAGTACGACAAAGGGTGAGAAGAAAAAGGTCAGAATGGAAGTGGAAGACGATGATGTGGTGGTAGAGAAGGGGAAGGGAAAAGGGAAAGGGAAAGGGAAGGGGAAGGGGAAAGGAGAAGGAGAAGGAAAGGGGAATGGAAGGGGAAGGGGCGGAGATACGGACACGGGGAAAGGAAAGGAGAAGGCCAAGGCCAATGTGAAGGGGAAGGGGAAGGCAAAGGACAAGGGGAAGGGGAAGGCAAAGGCGACGGGAGATGACAGTCTCTCCCTGTCAAGCTACTCTGAAGTGTAGCCTATGTATACGTCGGCAGCAATGGACTCGTCGTCGTGTATCTACTTCGTACTACCCGCAATGTATGTGATTCCTTCTCGTTTATGAAAATTCTATGGCACAGAAAAGACACGGAGACCACCGTTCAATGTCATGACACGCACTGTGCGTAATATAGCAATACCATGAACGTATGTAGCACCTTCGCATACACGGATAATGCTTTCTATGACACCGAACTGACACCGAGCGCCCGCTCGGTGTCAGCTCGGTGTCATAAATCGTGTGTAATGTATTACCTGAGATACATATAGTACCCTCTTGCTCCAATATCACCTCGCGCAGAATGTAGCAACACACTGGATGTATGTATGACTTTTTTACATATTCTGTGACGCTGGGTAGACATAGACACATGCAACAGAGGGCATTGAGCTATTTCCATATATAGGTGGGTGTCTGGTCATGTTTGGCCCTTGCGCGTCGCGTCGCGCACAACTTTCCCTTTAACCACTATCATCCGCATTAACTCTGCACTACACACCACCCGTGCCACAAGCCCGTAACAATGTCCGATTACTATTGGCAACGCAAAACCCCAACGGACATGCACATGGACTATATCATCCAGGTGGTGTACACTGTGCACCAATTCAACGCGAATACATTTGAAATCAAACAGACAAACACTCACGACGGCGTCACCCAACATCGAGTGTACATGCCATACTACTACCATGACTCGGTCGTGAAGTTTCTCTGGCGCTTCTCCCTTGTCATCAAACTCTATAATGGATTCCACAAGCGGACGGGCAAGAAGTACAAGACATTTCTCCCGCGGCTTATGAAGATCATCGTGCACATGGACAACGTCATCGAGGCGTTGATTCGTCCTGCAGTCGGAATGACTGTCAACGAGATCGAAGAGTACACCTCCCAGAACTTCGAGGAATACCTTTCCACAGAGTATCTCATCGGGCGCCACGATCCCACCATCGTGCAAGAATTCCGAGAGACGTATGACATCAACATTGAGCGGATGGTCCCCGCTCTTTTTGGTAAGCCTACATTGTGCCATCCACCAAACACATCATTGACATGTTCCCTTTGTAGACTGGGTTGCATATGATGCTGAACGCATCGATCCATCGATGGACGGTGCTCAATACATGTATGATATCGACAATGTCTCCGCCACCGAGCTAGCAGAACTATGGGATGTCGTCGCGCAGCATTACGCCCGCCCGATGGATCACGCTTGGAGTACGTGTTTCACCTTCGTTCATGTCGTCATTCACTTACCAATATGGCGTTTGTGTAGTAACAAGGTGGCTTGATGTGCTCGCAATGCAGGAGAAAGCACTTACGGAGGGTGAGGAAGCTGACGCATCCGCAATCCCTGAGGAAGCCACCAGTAAGCCCACCCATGCACATTCTCCGAGGACATGGGATGAATGCCTAATGATCTAGGCTCGGTAGCTTCGCCATTGAAGGATGACCCTCACATGGACGTCGATACCGAGGACGCGAGCCATGATGGAGGTGGGGATGGCGACGACCACGTGGACGAGGATGCGAGCGAGGATGACGATGGGGAGCCTGACATGGATGACGGGCATCCCACTCCCAGTGCTGCGACGAGTGTCGCTGTCGATGACGAAGGTATGTTCAATGTTTCGCTATGCACTTACAGAATCGGCTCATGGTCGGGGCAATCTTAGCAGCCATGTCTTCAGATGTGGATAAGGAATTGGAGTTGATGGGACAGGCTACCCATAGTGCAACAGGTTCGTGTGTTCATTTCATCGTGCCCATGTGTATACTTACTCGCGAATGTATTCAAAGACACCTCACTGGCACTCGATATCACCCCTCCCCCGAATCAGCTGATGTTAAGGACCAAACGAACGCAGCGCGAGGATGAGGATGAGGAAGAGGTGGGCATGCCGGTGAGGAAGCGGTCTATCACGCCTGCGGTTCTGGGGAAGAATATCATCGCGTTTGATGCATCGTTGGGCATGCTGGCTGAATACAGTGAGTAGCACATGTCGTAATTTTGTACCATAGAATCCGATACAATGTTCGCTGCTTGAACATGTAGCCAGTGACTCTGACCACACCATTGACACACCCACGGTCCAGACATTGGGTGATGGAATACCACACCAAGAAAGCCACGATACGGTGGAGGGTGCACATGACATCGCTTCCACGATGGACGATGTCGATATGCTTGGTATGATGTTTGATGATGCTGACATGGTTGGCACGACACAGGATGAAGAATATGGTCATGGTTTACCAGAACATGTGGATGGAATAGACATTCCGGTAGAGGTAGTCATGGAGTCCGAGATCACTGTGCAAGACGCCCCTAGAAAGGACGACGTTCTGCGCAGTACAGGGCTTTCCAAGTGGAGTGGAATAAACCCATCCAATCCGACGGAATATACGACGATGGACACGACGGACGGAAATATAGGACGGTCCGAGATACCATCTCAGGCTCAGCCGAATGTTGCGGTCAAACATAGTAGAGGACGTCCTGTGGGGAGCACGAAGAAGGCCAAGGGAAAACAGAGCAATACTTCATACGGTCACACCATCATCTTACGAAGCATGGTCCAGACGAGGGATGACTGCATCCAAGACCCCGAGGGTGAACAAGACATCCGGTCGACAATTGAAGGACCGAACATGTTTGGAACAATGCTCGATGATTTCAATATGTTGGGTACGGGACAGGGCGAACCTGAATTTCCACACGAGAGTACAATGGAGTCTGCGAGCCACGCTCAAGATGCTTCTGGAGAGGACAAGAGCGTCCACGATGCGGATAGTCCTGAGTGGAATGGAATAGAACCTCCCCCTGAGACGGAAGACCTGCCCATCATTCCCGATATCGCTAAATCTACGACGAAGGCTTTGGATCGAGCGAACGTGACAGTCAAGCGTGGTCGAGGACGACCTAAAAAAGCATTTATAGATACAGAGGATATCAAGCCCAAGCATGGCAGAGGCCGTCTACCTGGAAGTAGCAAGAAGACAAAGGGGAAACAAAAGAATGCAAAGGAACCTTCATGCTTCATCCACACCAGTGTGGCAAAGAGCCACACGTCTGCTTCTGATCCATTTCCAACAGGGCATGGCTATGAGATGGTCATGGTCACCATCAGTCCACTGGAAACCACACCACCAGCCATTTTGCAACATACGTCGTCGCAAGTCTTATGTCAGCCTTTGCTTGCAGGGCCATCCATAGAAAGGCGAGCTGCTCAGCCGTCATCAGTGCTCGAGCCGCATGACGAAATGGAGCCTGCCACTATCTTCAGCAATCTTTCAGGCCATGTACGGTCATTGGCAGAACTTTCCAAGAACAATGCCGAGGGTCTAGATGACAAGGTAGGAATGTTTTCGCATTATTTATAATTGATTAATATCATTACCATGCTCGTCATTAGATCGTGAACTTCTTTGTGGATTTGCGGAGGGCCCACAAGAAAGATGAGTCAGGACTGTCCATGGCTCTTCTGCGCATCAAGAATGACAAGCATGCTCTCGTACGCTGATTCCGTTATTCAGCTTTGTTCTCTTTTCGATTCATATCATTTGAAAGAATGCACTCGTACAAGATACGTCACGGATAGGTGTCTATCTGCAGGAAATGGACAAGGTGCTTAGTAGAGATGTCAAGAAGGGATTCCTGATGCTTGCGCAAAGCTGTGGACTGTAGAAAAAGGGTTGATATTATATGCACAATAGTGGACACTACAGGTACCATTCCATCTTTTTCTCAGTGCAAACAGGGCATATGTAATATCGATATGAACTTTTAACCTGTTTCAATGCATCGAATGTGATGTAGGGTCTCCAATCGGAACCCATATCTCCTGTCCCATTCTCACATAGATCCTGCCAATCCTTCCAAACAGCAGATGTCAGTAGTCCATTTCCTACCACGCCATGCTGCTTTCCTCTGATGACTGGCATGCAAAGAAGCTGGATCAACTCCTTGTCCAATGAGAGTTCTTGGTCTTTGCAAATTCCGAGGATTAGCTCTTGCATCTTGTTGGTTCCCTTTGGAAGCCTTTGTAGACAACTGCAATGAAACCACCCATTACAGCCATGGCAATATCGCTGCTCGTCTCGGTCTGGATTGTATGCCTTTTCACACACCGGACATGTGGTCATTTTCTGAAAGGCCATTCCAGATGAGTCATGAACTGATCTGAACGTCCTTCCACTCACGGACCTCTATAACGTGCTTTTCCTTGACGACCTTCATTGACCATCGTGTATACAGATCATCCTTTCCTATGAGTGGACCACCAACATCTTTCTCGACAAATGTTATGATATCTATTGGGGCTGGCATGTATTTTTGGTTATCATCGAACGATAGAACATATCTATAACTTACACATGATCTGCTCAGGGGCTATCGTGTCTGTGTGATCAGACAACACTAGCTCTGACTTCCCAACACTGTTTACCACAGTTCAGCAAAAGGTGAGTGACAGTACAACAGTTCCATAACTCACTCCTCATTCGACATGTCCGTATTTTTGTAGTACCATCGGACTTCAACCCATGCCTTCTGTGGTACTGATTAGTAGCTGAAACCGGATTCTGACTCGGGGGAGAGCCATACGTATGCCTTCTTGAGAGACTGTACTCTGATGTCCTGTATTACACCATACCACATGACATTGCCTTCTCCCCGAATGACAATGCTGGTGTGTTTCCCAATGTCAGCTCATTGTCTTACATTGTAGCATTCACCTACTCGTCATCCCTGTGAAATATGTGCCTCCTACTCTCAGGGACATCCTTCTTTCCGTCCAGTACGTCGTCCTCCACATCCAGGAGGTTGGTTACTTGGTGGATGTTGAGTGACATTCCATATTGTGGTGGGATACACAGAATGATTACCTTGAAGTGCTCTGCTGGAAGGAAAACTATGCAATAGTTTCTTCGATGGCACCATGAAGAGTGTCAGATGCGGGAAAAGATGTTTGGGACAATGAAATCTTGGACGAAAAGTGATACATCCCTGCAATATTCCATTAGGTGAATGTGTTCCGTAATTACATAATTGAATGCAATGTGCCATTACTTCGTAGGTGTTCCGTAATTAGTCATGTAGCTTTTAGCCGATTGCCTTTAGGCATTTGGACCCTCAGGTGACCTAATTATGAATGAGAAGTTTCCAAACCATGCATGGTCTCAGCAATCGAGCATCCTTCCGTCATACCCCAACCATGGCACCCCTCACTCGATCTCATTCGAAGGCTGTGGAAGCTAGAAACACTGCACTCTCAATTGTCCGGTATTCATCAGACTCTTCTTCTTCTTCTTCTTCTTCTTCTTCTGCTGTATCTTCTTCCTTTGATCTGTTATTGAACGTGCTTTCCACTCAAAAGAAGAACAGCAATATTATCGAGGATGCCAATTCTGATTCCTCCTCCTTCGATGATGGAGAACTAGAGTTGCTCTATGAAAGATGTCAAATGGTGATGGATCGGCTGGATCCTCACACTCACAGTTCCAGTTCTCATGGTCATGGTCATGGTAACCCTCCTGATGTCTCTGACAGTGATGAAGAGATTGATGAAGAACTCAATTTGGCATTCACAAGATGCCAGGATATGATGCGACACATAGATCTCAACACACCCCTGTCTGGAGATGAGCCGTCAAAGGGCCATGATGATGGTAATGAGTCTGTATACATCGATGGGCTATCCCATATGATCCCACGACCTCCTTCCTCCTCATCAGAATCTGAAGAGGATGGAGATATACCCTCGCCACAACATATCATCAGTAGGGATTCATATATTTTACTTACTGTCATCCACTCATGTTGGTTCGTGTAGTGTGCTCCATGGCAAGACCCAGTGTTTGGGCAATTGCATATCAGAACTTGCATACCCTGAAGTATCAGACATGGATTGATGCCAGTGTCCTCAACCACTACCTCCTCTCCCTATGGTATTCTGTTTCCGGACGAACACAGATTCGTTACGTCGACTTCTTCTCTGCAATACCATCTATCTCCTCAGGTGTCCATTCCGTGCCCAATGTCCAGGAGATCAATGTGTTTCAACAACGTCACCTCTTCCACACATTGCCTGCTGATTCCTCCATCCCTGTTTCCTTTGTGGTCATGTCTTCAGATCACTTTTTCGTTGTTGCTTTCGACTATGACAGGAATACTGCATTCATTCTGGGAAGACGTATTTCTGGAAACGTGCCAGATACACCCTGCTCCGATTATGATGCTCAACTAGACGACTGGAACCTATGGAATGGTCCATTCTTTTGGAATCGCATCGCTACGCTTCACAATTTCGATGCCGTGTCACCTGATCAGGTCAATGTACAAGTGCAAAACTGGACCCAGAATGGCTATGACTGTGGCCCCATCGCATGCTGTGTGATGGAGTTGCTTATGAACACTGGGCTCTATGATGCAGAGGGCAGGGTCCACATTCCCTCTATTCCCTGTGGTCATAGACTTCGACTCCGCATGCTTGCAATGACAAAGGAGGCCTGCCGAAGAAGCTGGGAAGACTATCACTATCTGTCCTCCACCCATCTTCCTCACACAGATGTATGGAGGCAATGGGATGACACGCCATTTGTTACTGAGGAGACAATCACTCAAGTTCAACAAGAAGCCTCTGGAGAACAGCACGCCTTCATCATACGAGAATTGAACGTGGTGGAAGCCAATTGTCATGTATGCCAAGCAAAGAGAGCAGACACTGGCATCTCATCTGCTCCCAAGGCTCTCCTTTCTGAATCTGACATTCCATTGGACAACGAAGATGGAGACAATGCTGAAGAGTCTGCCATTCCTGTGCTGGATGCGAAAACCCAGCAGTTGAAACGATTGCTCAGGAGATATCCTTATGTGAACAAGGCCAGAGCTAGGGATCTTCTGCCACCCCATGCTGTGTATGGAAGAGAGGAACCAGCCATCGAGGATGCGGACACCCTCCAGAGTGTTCGAGAACAAAAGCATGTCAAGGATTGGACTGTAGGGTCCATGTTTCGCTTTCCACGCCCAACACCTGCCGTGCAACTTACTACCTATGAGGGTCGGCGATGGAGGCAATTTGACAAGAAGTATGATGATTACGAAGGGGCACCTGTTTTGGAGAGCCTTCAACAAGAGCGAAATCCTTATGAAATAGTCGAGGAACCTTACTACTGCCCTGGATTGTGGACCTCATTTCGTGATCATGGGTATCGTCTGCAAAGTTCCTTCAGTCAAATGTTTTATTTGGGTCCCCCTGTCAAGCTTGAAGATCATATCCTTCCTGTCGGCGTTACCAAGGACTATCAACCCTCCAAACAGATCAATAACTACATCACAGGTGGGATTTATATTCATGATTTGCTCTTCCCCGTCTCACTGCTGGTATCTCAGGGAAATATTCTCTTCATCGTGCTGGACTTGTGTGCTCTGACCAAATCCAAGTGGATGATGTGGCGATATTGAGTGCTGCTCAGATGCTCAAGGTCAGCGATGCAAGCTCTGATGACCCTCTCGACACCTTTCTGTGTGGTCGACTTACAGACAGTCAGCACATCTGCATCGATCTGGAGTTGGATCATGTACCATTGTCTTTGGACGACTTGGATGTGGTGGTAGACATCGACAGCCTCATCTGGGTGACACGCTCTCCACATTTCAGGACTCCCTTGTCCATATATCTCGGTCCCATCATAGAGGACAAGGCTCCTATGCACAAGAACAACCATGTGTACGTGGACATTCTTGTCCCACAATCCCAGGAGGATGCCAACGCCACTGGAGGTCGTACAGAATGGTTGACCATTTCCTTTCCTCTCTGTGGGATACCCAACACCACCTTTGGCACACTAAGTAATGCCTCTGGATCCATGTTCCTGTACATTTGCTTCCCTCGGATGATCCACAGGGACGAGATGACACACAGGCGGGCCAATCGCATCCCAAAGGAGATCTTGGACTTCTTCTGGGAGCACATCTTGCTCCCTGCCATACGCAGGCACGTGGATGCTGGCAGCGCTCCATACGTATCCCTCACTCTTGATGAGGTGCGCTTCAAGGCACGCAAGGGGAAGAGTAGGAAGGCGGGTCGTCCAAAGGCAGTACCTTTTAATATGGAACTATTGCACCGAATCCAAAGGACCATGGAGGAAACCATTCGAGATGATCCTGACCGGTATTCAAACTATGGATCGTTTTTCTTCGTTCTGGAGTGCAAGGGAGTCAAGCTATGGGCAAAGGCATCTCTGTTCAATGATGTGGAATCACCTGTGAACATTCTCCTTCAAGGTGTTCCATGCCTGGACTGGCCATACATGGTGGACCGCACGAATGGAGAGCTCCTTGTTGACCTTGGTATTGGTATTCATCCTATCTGCAGCCAGAAGATGGTGGGTCTATGGAGATTGGATGCACTGGAAGCCTCATTCGGTGCTGGCGGATTTCTACGAGGCAATGTGCATCATACATGCACTCTTGGCCGGTATGGTGGGATCCAGGCGGAAATGTCACAGGAGCGAGCGAGACAAACCCATGTGGCATTCAGGAGTGCCTATAATCTCAGCTATGAGGTGATTCGGCCGAATGACAACTTGCCTACCTTTGTCACGGACAAGGATGCATATGCATTGAACAATGCCTTCATGAATGAGTGCACACAGGCAATTTCCATGTATTCTGGAGAGGCCAAGAAAAGGTCGTATGGGGTCCGGGATGAGTATAGGATGAGTGGAATGGCCATGGACAATGTGATGGAACACTTGTGCGATAAGGTGAGACGCCTTTCAATTTAATATGCATGATTGGACTGTTATTGAACAAAAGTGCTTCTTCTAGGTCACAGAATTTCTGGAATCAGATCCGATTCTATGGTTGCCTTCGGAAGTCTGGTTTGAATTTCTGGCCAGGCGAGTCAGGGCACTTCAGCTGGCTCAAATCATGATCAAGCACCTTAACCCCCCGAACTTGGGAGTGGTTACTGGGATTATCTGCCACCTTATTCGCTGTACCTCAAGTACACCCATTATCCTGGATTACCATGTCCGGGAATCCATGGCCCTTCTGCAGTTTTCCAGGATATGTGAGCGGTTTGGCATGTTCTTTCTGTTGGACTTGGCACTCGAAGGATCACCTCTGCTTGCTACGATACAGCAACAAGATGATGCAGAGGTACTCAAGCTGATGGATGCAAGGCTGAAGAAGAAGGACAATCGACCTATGTGGCCTAGAATGCCAAGCAACGAGGATGCAGAAGTGTTTCCCATCGGAAATATGCCTACCTGGACCATGTTGATCAAGACCATTCGAGAACAGCCCTGGTTAATTATGCGGTCCTGGACGTGGTCCAGTGAACTCTCCATCCTAGAGCCTGTGGTGGGCAAGCTGTTTGTTCAGCTGACATGCCAGCTTTGGATCCAAATAGATGACACATGGCTGATAGACGTAGACCATAGGCCAGAGCCAACATCCTTGGAAGATGCAATCCAAACTTGGTCTCTCAACAGTACCTTCAAGACCCTTCGTGCATGTACATTCAAGGCATGCAATGCAGAAATACCAGGGAGTGCAGGAGTTGGTCGACGTCAGCCTAGCTTTGCAGAAAGAATGAACACATTCTTCCCAGACCCTATCGAGGACTTGAAGCCGACAAACAGGTCTCCTTGGAGTTCGTTCTGGTCGAAGCCAGGTTATATTTGGGAGTATCATCAATTGATGAAAAACCGGAGTGCATCAGAAGCATTTGAAGTAACTGATCGACTTGGAAAGATCTTTTCTGTGGTTCAAACACTTCCTGAATCAGTGAAAGGGAGCTCCAAAACGCCTGGAAAAACATGGAGACTAGAGGATGACAAGGTGGTATTGATCACGAACCCAAAGTTCTACAAGATCGAAGGTATATCCAAGGAAAATGAAGGCAATCAGACTCGAAAGAAGACAATGCGAGTTCTGAAGCCACGAAATCAGCTGCACATGGATCTCTTGGAGCATGCAGGATATGAAGACCTTATAGCCAGCAAGGCATTGATAATGGAGAGGCAAAGATTAAGAGAGCAGAGGAGAAGGAAATCGTCAAAAGCCAAAAAAGCCAGAAAGCCACCTGTAAGGCAGTTGAAAGTAAAGGAAAGGGAAACCGATCAAGGTATGGTGGAAGAAGAGGATGAGAATGAGAAAACAGAAGAGGTTAGTGAAAGAGAGGACACAGAGGATGAAGAGGATTAATATGTACAACATGTATACCATTTAAGGGATATATTTCTATGTTAGTTCGAGAAATGGTGTAATGGAACCATTGCAAATGCTCAAGCATTTTCGATTTTGGTCATATATCATGGTCATTCAAATCAAACGAGCTAGCCATCACTCCAAACCATGTTTTCCTGACACGCAAAAAATTTCTAGAAGTGTGGCATGACCAGATGGAAGTGCTCCTGTATGTAGTTTGTATCAATGGTGTACACTGTTGCTCCAAATTGTGTTTTCCCAGTGTCTACAACATCCTAAGAGCATGCTATGACCATTGGGAACACTCCAGTAAATTCATTAATTGATCTACATAATCATCCCCTTGGTCACCATATACCCTGGTCAATTAAATCAGGGGTGTACACCACTGCTCCAAATTGTGTTTCCTCCATGTCTACAACATCCTGAGAGTGTGCTATGACCATTAGGATTGCTCCTGTAAATTCTTTGGTTGATCTACATAATCACCTCCCTAGTCACCATATACCCTGGTCAATTAAATCAAGGGTGTACACCACTGCTCCAAATTGTGTTTCCCCCATGTCTGTAACATCCTAAGAGTGTGCTATGACCATTGGGAACACTCCTATAAATTGATTGATTGATCTACATAATCACCTCCCTAGTCACCATATACTCTGGTCAATTAAATCAAGGGTGTACACCACTGCTCCAAATTGTGTTTCCCCCATGTCTGTAACATCCTAAGAGTGTGCTATGACCATTGGGAACACTCCTATAAATTGATTGATTGATCTACATAAT
>JBBPRQ010000531.1:0-23122 GCA_038093095.1 Boletus insuetus | reverse complement strand
GGAGTTGGACAAGATTATCGAAGGGGGAGAAGGAGGAAACCAAAAGAGCCCTGGGAATTAAACACCTCAATGTGGCACCACACATACTTGCCCCCACTGGGGTGGTCATACTCCTGCTCCATGGGGAACTGATACCAGGTGAACTTGGGCAGTGAATTAGCCCAAGCAGTTCTCTCTATGACATTAAAGGTGGGCTGCAGGGTAAATCCTCTCAAAGGCTAGGGGTGAGTTTTCAACGCAAGGCCCCTGGAATGTGGCATGGCAGGTCAAAGCAGCAATGGTGTGGCTATGCTTGGCAGGTGCATTTTTTATAGTTAGGTCTGTGTGGACCTGGACTCTATCATTCTAGCAAGTAATTTGGCTGCCACTGAGGGGGGCATGTGGGGTGACCTATGTGGGTAAAGAGCCTAGCCTTACCACAGCACCACCTTCCTGTCATTTCAACTCCAATCCAATTGCAGTGCACATTCCATTTTTGCAGTTGCACATATGGATCCAGGCTACAGACTGGGTCTCTTTGTTGGACCTGCCTCCTCCTCTTTCTAGCTGAACTATCTGGCACAGTTCACTCTCCATTCATTTTGAAGGCCAGGGTTGCAGGGCTCTTGGCTTCCTGGTTCTCAGCACGTTTCTTCTTTTGCATGGTCTGCCCAAGCCTGCCTTTCTGCATATCCTGCCAAAACTGAAATCCAGCTTTGTGTGACCTCAAGCACAGCATGCCTTTGCTCCCTCATATATAGGCAACGTCAGCATATTGTTGCTTTCTTGAGTGTTGGGTACTACTCCTTACAAATGGCCAACCTGCTATCTCCCTCCCCTCACTGAGCTACAAGCATGAAGGAAGCATAGACAAGTCATGGGGCAGGACTCTTGAAGGTCAATGCAGCCTTATGAGAAACAGACCTTTAATAAACCCAGCAAAAGCACTGAGAGTATGCAAAGAAAGAGAGGGAAGGATGACAAAAATGAAAGCTTTGTCTAGAGGGATTCTGGAAGTATGCTATATGGAGGAAAAGAAATGAGGATGACAGCTGGTGATGCAAGATGAAAATGAGTGAGTGTTGACATGGCACTTGCTTGGTCTCCAAGTAGAGTCAGTGACTTACCCTAACCTTCCAGACTCTCAGACTGTTACAGGAACTATGGTCAGGTAAGTAAGGTGTCCATGCCCATTGAATATTTTCCTGGTGTTTTTTAGACCAGTTTAGTATAAGAGGTCTGGGTGGATTTTTACATTATCCCTGAGGAACTTCTACTGTCCAACAGAACCTTCTTCATAGAGACACTCCAGGCAGAACATCAGGTTGCTCTCTATAGTGTTGAGTCCACAGTGGAGCAGGGAATCAATGCTTGAATCAATGGTCGATGAAGCATGCATAAAGCTGGATATTTAGCCAATAGATATTATTGCAATGCACTGAAAATATAACCAGACAACTCAGAACAGCTCTTGGTCATGCTTCTGATCACAATTGAGCTTTGGATCATGCTCAACAAGAGGCTTAGAGAGATTCCTATGCTCAAAGACTACAATGCAAAGATTTTAGCCTCTCTATTGCCAAACTTGCTCCTTCGAAAAGCCACTAGCATCAGTTGACTTCACCAAACAGAAGAAGTGAGCTAGGTTAGGTTACTGGAGATTTTAGCCTCTCTGTTAGTAAACTTGCTCCTTCAAAAAGCTACTAGTGTTCCACAGTGAAGCAGGGCATCAAAGCTTGGATTGATGGCATTACAAATGTAGATGAAGCATGTGTAAAGCTGAATGTTTTAGCTGACAGGTATTGTTGCAATGGACTGAAAATATATGCAGACAGTTCAGAGTAGCTCTCAATCATGCTTTTGACCCCAATCATGCTTTAGATCATGCTCAACAAGTTGGGCTTAGGAAGATTCCCATGCTTAAAGACTACAATGCAGAGGTTTCAGCCTCTCCATTGGCAAACTTGCTCTCTCGAAAAACTACTAGTTTCAGTTGACTTTGCTAAATGGAAGAGATGCTGGCACTAATTTTTAACATCAGGAGCAACTGTGCTGATAATAAATCCAAGCATCCTACTGATGGCCCACAAGGAATACATAGCACTATGTTTTTCTCTCCTCTGTCTGCTAGGCAGACCAGGGGTGTCTAGTATATTGACATTATAGGCTATGTATGTACTTGCAGGCCAGAGATAATGCAAAGGGCAAGCTGGAAAGTGCAGTAAAGCAGTGTTGAAAAAAAAAAGTGGGGTCATTAAAAAAATTCAGACAAGTAGTGAATAGTGCACTGCTGTACTTATGACAGTGCAAGTTTCTATATAATAAGAGTGAACTTCAGTGACAACAGTGCTTCCCATGTTATGTGGTGCAGTGTGGAGCTAAGCATCACAATTGACACAGATGATCCCTCCTGAGAACTTCCTGTTCCTCCCCATAACCCAACTCTGGCATGCATAGCATTTGCCATGGAACTGTTTGCTGCCCATTTTATTTGTTCCACACTTATGCATTGTTGAAAATGGTTCTGTGCAGGTGCAATGCTTTGCAATGGAATGCAGAGCAGGGTTGCAAATGAGGAGGCTACACACACATTGTTGAAAATGGTTGGCAGTTTTTTGTGCAGGCATGGTGCTCTGCAATGGGTGCAGAGCACAGCTGCAAATGCTCCCTTTTTTGTCGCCAGGCAATGGTGTTGTGATGTGTTCATGACCACTTACATATGTTGTCATCAATGCCATTGGTGTCAACTACAGCATAGAGAGATTGCCTGCTACTGTTTGAACCTGCAAACAATGGCCCTCTGAATATTAACCATTACTGTAATTTGTTCTCTCGCATGCTGTGTCATGTGAATCTTCACATCCACAGATAGCAGAGTCCTTATATGTAACACACAGCAATGTATTGACAGAGCATGCTGCGATATGGGTTGAAGAAGCATAGCGCATAAGGACTGAAGGGTGACGAGGTAACACTGAAGGATGATGCCAAGCTTTGAGAGGAATGCAAAGCCTAGGTGGGTCTCTCCTATCCTAGATACAATGAGGTGCTCACTAGGGACTCGGAGGATGGGTCTAGAAACCACACTAATATTGCATAGAACTAGCTTAAAGGAAAATACAGGTGAGCAAAGTGAGACTATTTATACAGTAAACCCCTGGTCTGTGCGAGAGATAGAAAAGGAAATAAAGGAGTGGAAGCCCGAAGGTGTTCTGTCTCCATCTATGTATGACTTGATGCGTAGCAACAAGTCAGATCTGAGATATAGTGCACAGCACAATATGAAATACAAACAGAGTTCCACAATGGAAGAAGTCTGAATAAGACAATGTGGAATGGAGTCGGAAAGGAAGTCTAAATAGGGTATTGGGGCAGGGCGCCGTGTGAGCCATAAAGAGAAGTGAATCAAGGAATGTATCTGGTAATGTGGAGGATGACTCCACTATGAATACAACTGTGTATAGTGAGTGAACAAGATGAGAGGCGAGAGAGCGAACAAGAAAGAAGAAAAATGAGTACCCCCTTTGTAGACTGTAACATTACCCCCTTCATATGGTCAAAGCACCTGCGAGACTCTTAATCAAATTCCTCTCCTTCGTTGTCCTCGTAATTGGTTGGGTCAAAGTTGTCAAGAGGATTATGGCGAGTTGGGCAAAACTTGTCTGAATGTCCCAATTCTCCGCAAAGGAGACAACAACAACATGGACAGAAGGCCTGGATGTGGCTGGGGGCAGTGCAATGGCAGAGAGGGCATTTGTAATGGGAACAGGTGGCCTGGAGGTGGCCTCATTCATTGCAAGTAAAGCAGCAGGCAAGGGTAGGATGACTGGGGAGAGTAGGAATGGAGTCTACATTGATGGGGAAGGAAGAGGATCCAGGAGAGTGGGAGGAGCAGTGTGCCAGTGAGAGACTCACTGCATAGTCCTTGTTATAGTGGCCAGAGGTGGGGAACAGAGTTGCCTGTCTCTGCTTTCCTCTATTTCCCTGAGAACGTTGGCCCACAGCTTGTGCAGCGAAAGAGGGTAAGCTGAATGAAACCTTTCCACCATGCTGTTTGAGGTGATGATGACAGCAGGAGGGAGATGTTGGAGTGGAGGGATGTTCTCGAGCAGGAAGAATGTTGGAGGGTTCAGGAGTAGGGGTTCCCCTTCTGAGGTGAGGGAGAGTGGCAAGGAATGCGAGGACATCAGGGTGGTCGGTGGGGAGTTCACCGACATTTCCGGGATGAGGATCGCCACCAGATCCTTCAAAAGTGATAGTATTTCCCTCTCGGAAAGGTGGGTGAGTGGCTGGTGTCAGTGGAGATGGAATAGAGAGTTGGAGACAGTCAGAATGGGAGTTGGAGGATGAGGAGGGGGAGTTTGGAGTAACAGTGGAGTCATCTGCCCAGAGTGGTCCAGGTTCCCATACTCTAGGATAGTCCTGGGCCAAAGTATTCCAATCCCATGGATGGTTGGGGTCATTATCCAAGTAGTATCCTCTAAGGTGGCGGGTAGAGTGTTGAATATGTGGCATAGTACATGGTTAAAGAGAGGTCCTGGAAGTCCATGGAAGACATTGTTGAATCCATGGTCATGAAGGGCATTTAAAAATGGCATCTCTTGACTCATGGATCAACTGCTCCATGGCAGCATGTAGACAGGCAGAGTCCCATCTGGGAAGAGTTGTGCATGGATGGTACAAGCAGTGGTGTATGTATGAAGATGATGACCAGAGATTTGAGTATTGGTTGATCTCGAAAGGCAGGTATGCCGGGGATGGCAAGTGCAGCAGCAGGGTTCTCAAGGGTTGAGGCATAGAGGATTTGATGGGAACATTCTGGGAGTTGGTAGATGCAGACTGGGAGTTGGTGAGGGATGACATTAAGTGAAGACAACAACATAAGTGAGGAGGTAGCAGTATTGGAGGAGCAAGAGCTTGACTCAGAGATGAAGATGGGAGTTCTTAAGATGGAGGGAAGGTGATGGGATCCCTGGCTTTATATTTGTCGAGTAGGTCCACAGCATGTCCAAGATTGGACTCTGATTCCCAGGTGTTTTCAGAAAACAGATGGCCTTTCCATGAAATGAGATAGTGGCAGCGGCAGGCAGAACCCTGATGGGCTCGGATTTGGTCAATTTCAAATTCCTCTTCTTCATCTATTAGATCCAGTGGAAGCGGAACAAAGTTTGGTCCGTGTTCCACAGTCTCTCTATATGGAGTAAGAAGGGAGGCATGGAAGATGTTGTGGACTTTCCAGGTTTGTGGTAGGCGGAGTTTGTATGAAACGGGTGATATGACTTGTGTGATTTTGAAGGGTCTCTCATGTCAAGGGGTAGCAGAGTTTCAGGTTACAGCCCTTAAGCCATACCTTATCTCCTACTCTCCAGGGTTTGAATTTAAAGGTGATGTGTTCCTTCATGTAGCATTGAGCTTTTTCATGGGTGGCAGTGGCTTTCTTGCAAACCTCATTGAGGTCTCCAAGGCGGTGTTCTAAGGCGGGTAGAAAGGTGGTGGTTCCAATTGGTGAGTAGGCACTTGACTCGTATCCTAGCATTAATGAAAACAGAGTCCTTCCTGTTATAGAATGGATGGAGGAGTTGTGACAGTACTCCACCATTGGCAGCAGGTCTGACCATCAGATGGCATCTTCTTGGCAAAAGATTTGAAGATAAGATAAGTTTCCAATTCCTGATTGACCTGTTCCGTCTCTCCATCGGTTTCCAGATGGTATGTGGAGGAGAGGAGTGGATCATACTCAAGGAGCCTAGCCAGTTCCAGAGCAAAGGCTGAGGCAAATTGTGGACTGTGATCCAAGATAACCTTATTGTGGAGTCCAAAGCAGGAAAAGACCTTTTCAAAAAAGAGCTGCACAATGCCCTTGGTGTCTGCACTCTTGAACATTGGAGTGAAAATCACCCCCTTTGTAAGGCCATGGTTGACCATGACTATAACCAAATCATAACCTTTAGACAGCAGCAAGTCTGTGATGAGATTGACCGAAAGCGTGGAGAAGGGGCAAGTGGAAGCGACTGGAAGAGGGGTAAGTGGAGGTATAGTGGGATGAGTGTTGACTTTGTTGGCCTGGCAGATGGCACAACCCTGAATGAAGTGGCACATGAATGTGGTGAGGCCAGGCCACCAATAGTCACATTGTACCATGTTTACGGTTCAGTAATAACTGCCACGACCACCTGTGGGTGAATCATGGATTATATGGAGAAGATCATTCCGGTGAGCTTCAGGCACATAGGCCCAATCCTTGAAGTAAAGTAAACCATCATCAAAGTGCCAGTCATGAATGGAGGAATGAGGGATTCCCAAGGTACCCTCATGAAGTTTCCATAATTGGTCAATGACGAAGAAGTCAGAGGTAGTAGATTGTGTGATGGTGGTTTGAAGGTCAAGGTCGAGTCAATTGATAAAGAGCTCTCCTAGAAGTAGGGTAACCTTGGCATTATCGTCCAACATATCCAGGGCATCCTTCCATGAGAGAGTGTCCACTGGGCCCATGTTAATGCCAGTTACATGTTGAAACAGGAGGTCATAGTCCTGTAACGTTAATAACCATCTAGCTTGCTGCCTAGATAGTTTCCTTGGGTCCTTGAAGTAGCACAGATTTTTGTGGTCTGTGAGCACAGTTACAGCCCAGTTGGTTCTGGTGAGATAGTGCTGCCATTCTTCTAGTGTGCAGATAACCACTAGAAGCTCTTAATTGTAGATATCATAGTTACGTTCCACCGGGGAGAATGTCTGGGAGATATAGCAGCAAGGATGGTAGTTGCCATTTGTGTCCTTCTGCATCAGCACACCTCTGAAAGCCATTAGTGAGGCATTTGTTATGACGTAAAGTCTTTCAAGGTATCCGGCATTGTGAGTATGGATTTTGAGGTGAAGGCCTGACAGAGGAGATTGAAAGCCTTTTGTTGCTTGTGAGTCCAGGACCATGGCTGCCCTTTCTTTGTTAAATCCAAGATTGGCGTAGTAATTTCCAAGAAGTATGGAATAAACTTGCGATAGAAGTTGTAGAACCCTATGAATGAGCAGACTGTGTGAACCGAAGTAGATGGTTCCCAGGTAGCAATTGCTGAAAACTTGGTAGGGTCCATTGCAATGATACCCTCTTGGACGACCATCCTAAGGAATTCAACCTCTGGGATGTCAAACATACATTTGTCTAGTTTGAGGCCGAGACAGTTCTCTCTCAACCATTCCAGGACTTGTCTTGTTTATTCGTGATGTTCCTTGAGATTCCTGGAATGGATCAACATATCAACCATCCTTCTGCTACCATATCCTTGAAAATGAAGTCCATGATCGACTGAAAGGTCGTAGAACTGTTGGAAAGGCCAAAAAACATAATGAGAGGCTCAAAAAGACTGAAAGGCGTAATGAATGCCACCTCCCAGGCATCTTTAGTCTTGATCCAGATGTTGTTGTGGCCCTAGCAGATGTCCATCTTCGTGAAGTGACAGAATCCCTTGAGCTGATCCATCGAGTCTCCAATGAGTGGGAGAGGATAGGCATTCTTGATGGTGTGCTCATTGAGATAGTGGTAATCTTGGCAGGGGTGAAGATTCCCATCCTTCTTTGAGACAAAAAAAGAATGGAGAAGCCATAGGGGAGTTGGGTGGGCAAATACGTCTGGCATTCAAGTGTTCGTCAATAAAGTCTTTACATGCCTCTTGCTCCTTGGGATTGAGCAGGTAGGCCTTGGCAACTCTCGGTTGAAATGACTTGTCTAGATCTATGCCATGATCGAACGAGCGGTAGGGTGGAAGGGGACCATTGTCCTTCTTTTGGAAGACATCTTTGAAGTCTTGGAAGTCCCATGGGAGTTCCACCTTGGTCTTTTTCACATCTTGGACGAGAGAAATCAATATTGTAGTTTTCTTAATGGAGGATCCAGTTGGCTTGTCTTCGTCATCCTCCTCACAATCTATGAGTGCTAGAATCTCCTCCTGCTATGTGGTTGGGTCCACATCAGGTACCTTCAGATAAACCTTATTGGTCTTTGCTGTGAGTACTGGGTCAACGTTGCACTTCCACCACAGAGCTCTACATTTCCATATTTTATTCATCTTACATTTCCTATTGAAGATGTTGATAGTATGGGCCACAGCTGCTTCATCTTCCCGGTTTAATGTCCAGGCTAGGTCAGTCAGTTCCACCTCGGGGATACAGACGGTTCCTGTACTCCAATCAAAGGCTGGATTTATGTCCTGTAGCCAGAGGAGCCCAAGGATGACGTTGTTCTTGCCACAGTCAATAACAAGAAAGTCTTGGAGTTTGGTGAATTCTCCAAGCTGGATTATCACAGATGCCTGTTTTTGTATTAGGCATAAGGGAGTCTTGAGTCGTGTGGTGGGAATGTCGCATGCCGCCACCATTGTGTAGTCAATAAAACATCCAGTTGTCCTGCTGTTGATGAGGGCTTTTGTGTCAATGCTTTTGAATGCAGCTTGGTCAGGAGGGTAGAGGGTGATTGACATGGATATAGATTGGAAAGAACCTCCTGACATGAATACTGGAGAACATCTAAGTGAAAAAGAACAATGGGCAGAGTATGATGTTGACCCAATCCTGCCCTTTAAAAACCCTGGTCGGTTCCAGAAGTTGCGGAATGCTGGTCAGTTCCAGTCCCAGACCATGTGTGGTGGTCGGATCCACCTATTGCACATGCCTCTACACAGAAACTGGTGTTTTGCTGTTTGCAGTTGCCAGGTCAGTTTGCCAGGTCAGTTCCTGGTCCTAGACGACATGTGGTGGTTGGTTCCGCCTATCGCACATGTCTCTTCCTCTTTGCTCACCACTCTTACCACATTGATTCCATGTTTGACTGTGTTTCTCATGGCAGTCTCTTGCAAAGAAGACTGTGGTCCAAGCTTCATTCCTTGACCTGTGGGAGCAGCTGCTTCTACATCCAGCATTGGTTGAAAATTTTCACCATTTGTATATATGCATGGATAATGATCCACATCTTCCTCCAAGGTGGTCATCCAGAGGTCCGCTGGCGCTAAGATGGAAAATCAATTGTTCCATGGTCCAGACCATACACCCCTGGCTCATGGTACTACCCTGGTCACTTCCTTTTGGCACTCTTGGTATGAGGCTGCCCGTACCTCAGCCATGGCTTGGTAGCCTTCCTTCTCATCTGTGGATGAGCTGCCCTCCCCAAAAGCAGTTTTGAGGATCCTAAAGTCAGCACCTTTCTCAGTGCTATCCATTGCTTCCAGGTAAGCCAAGAGTTCATTATCCTCCTCCATTGTGGTGGTGGTTCATGCCTGTTGTTGCGGGACTTTGTAAGTAGGACATGCAGAGCATTCAGAGGATGTGGTCAGGCAGGGACATATGGTCTGGTTGGTTCTGGATCCCATGTGGTTGGTAGACCTACAGCCGACCTTATGGCATATAAAGCATTGATTTTTCTGCATATACTCAGTGTGCTGAGTTGGCAATAGATGCACAGCATCTATGTCCATCGTGTATGGATCCTTGTGGGTTCGAGAGGAGGGGGCCGGAATATGTGCCACACCCTATTGTAGGTCCCCAATCCTCCATAGTTGTTGGGAGAACTGGCCAGCTTTCTTTATCCAATCCTTGTAGTTGTCCAGGATCGTGTCGCACAACAGGATTATTATGGTGGGCTTGGGTACAAGGCCTTGGATAAACCATTTCATGAGAGCATGTTTGTCAGTGATTCCAGACTTCTTGGCAAGAAGTTGGAACTGTGAAGTGTACATAGTGAACCTGTCACTCCAAGTTCCCCCAGAGTCTCTGGCAGATTGATGGAGTTTGGAGAGGTCAATCCTAGTCTTAGCAGCTATGTTGTAGGGGGAGAAAGCGGTCTCAAAAGCCTGTTTGATGCAAATGAAGGTCTTTAAGTTGTTGGGAATGAGGGGGTTCCTGAGTTTTATCAGCCATCCTTCAGCAAAGGTCTTTCCTCAGCCCTTACTGATCTTATTGAGAAAAGTGAGGGACTTCTTGTGGTCTGTGAAAAGCCTATCATTGATAGTGAAGTAGGCATCCATTGTGAGAAGCCATCGGTTGGCATCCTCAGCCTCCCCTATAAAGTCCTCAGGGAGGGCAGCCTTTATTTCTGATACCATCTCTGTGTTAGTCAGTTCTGCATCAGAGTCCTTGTCTAGAGCCAGGTCAATTTGTATATCTGTGCCAGTTGATTCTGGGTCAGGGTTGTGAAAAACCATAGGAGGTTCCTTGTCAGGAACAATGGGGGATGTAGGAGTTGGAGAGGGGAGGAGATGGCAGCTAATTCAGAAGCAGAAGGGAGGTTGTCAAGATTCCAACCTTGGCTTAGGTTGATATCCGTGAGTGCCCATTGACGTTGTTGGTATGCCGCAATGATATCCAGATGGGCGTATTGATTAGGGCAAATGAGATAGTAAGGGTGGTCGTTGGGTAACCAGTGGATACATGGAAGCAGGGAGGAACAGGAAGGGTGGTCCATGGTGGAGGTTGTAGAACCAGAGGAAGAGGGAGGGGAGTCTGAAGTTGCTCTGAACCTGCCAAAGCAAGATATCGTGGAGTGGGGGAATGTCCTCTACATAATAGTAGGGACAGATGGACAAGCTAGTTCTTTTGTAATGCATAGCGATGTATTGACAGAGCGTGCTGCGATATGGGTCAAAGAAGCATAGTGTGTAAGGACTGAAGGGTGATGAGGTAACACTGAAGGACAATGCTGAGCTTTGAGAGGAATACAAAGCCTAGGTGGGTCTCTTCTATCCTAGGTACAATGAGGCACTCACTAGGGACTTGGAGGATGGGTCTAGAAACAACACTGATATTGCATAGAACTAGCTTAAGGGGAAATACAGGTGAGCAAAGTGAGACTATTTATACAGTAGACCCCTGGTCTGTGCGAGAGATAGAAAAGGAAATAAAGGAGTGGAAGCCTGAAGGTGTTCTATCTCCGTCTACATATGACTCAATGCACAGCAACAAGTCAGATCTGAGATATAGTGCACAGCACAATATGAAATACAAACAGAGTTCTGCAATGGAAGAAGTCTGAATAAGACAATGTGGAACAGAGTTGGAAAGGAAGTCTAAATAGGGTATTAGGGTGGGGCATTGTGTGAGTCATAAAGTGAAGTGAATCAAGGAATGTATCTGGTAATGTGGAGACAACTCCACTATGAATACAACTGCATACAGTGAGAGAACAAGACAAGAGATGAGAGAGCAAATAAGAAAGAAGAAAAATGAGTACCCCCTTTATAAACTATAACATATATTAACAAAAATTGCAGCATGTTAGTAGTACAGTGCAGGGCATTTTTATAAGAAGAGTCTCAGGTTTTGTCTTTCCAGCTGCTTGCAGCACCACAGCAATACCTCAACAGATTTGTGGTACTGTCCCTCTACCTCCCTTTCTGAAGATGCCCAAGCAAGGTATTCTTTGAATGACTCCCCTGGTATATCCAATGCCTGATACATTTCCAGGAGAAGATTATCCATTTGTTTGGCAATAAAGGCACACTTGAATATAATGAACTAGAAGGGACACTTTTTAACCCCTTCTGGGACGTAGGCCTTGTGACACTCTGGAGCCTCCCCATTTTGGTTCTGGTCCTGGGAAAGCCCACAGTTATAGCAGTAGGTGTAGGGTTTGAACTTGAAGGTCCTTCTGAACTCATTATAAACTGGCCCAGCAGTCACCATCTCAGAGCAAAGGGCTGGAAAGTGCTTGGGAACCAGCAGACTACTCTCCAGCAGATGTGCAATGCACATGTCCTTCAGCACTGGGGTGTACTTATTCAGCTTCCTTGTGCACTCAAGTCTCTGTCTCTTGATATGCTGAGCCTCAGCAGCTCATTGAGCAGATGTACTGACTGGCTGTGATGCAGGCAGTAGGGTGCCAAGCACCTTCAATTTCTTGGTTGTGAAGAGGGGGAGCTCCGCCATGCTCCTTTTTCAAGTCAAACCACTGTAGCAGACTCTGGCATGTTTCAAAGGAGAGGGATGGTGGCCTTCTGCCTCAGCCAGGACCCAGAGTGACATTGGGTCAAGTACTGAAGGTCCATAGAGGTCATCACTGTCTTGTGACAGTATTAGCTGTGTAGTTGGCAGCCTGTGTCAAAATTCTGAAGGGAAGCAAAGCAGGGTGAGTCAAACCTACCTGAGGCTCAGAGTTCACAGCATCTGATGCCTTGCAGACTAACACATATGAGAGGAGAACAACCTTCGAGCACTGTTAGCTTGGTTGCCTTTGGATTAAAATTGTCAGTGAAATTACCTGTGCTTTTGCTTTTGGCACTATGCTAGCTTCTGCCCATTGCCTTCTAGGAGGCTGAGAAGCAGGCACCTTTGGAAACCCACCCACTGGCCTTATGGGACCATTCACCTCTCTGCTGGTAGCGACTGGAGCAAGGTGAATTGGGTGGCTAGGATTACACACATCACAAGCCACACAGCCTGGGTGGTCCTTGCATTGATACTTGTGGTCTTTCCCATCAAGAACAGCAGTCGTAGATTGATACTGGCACTTTTTGTCATCATCTAACACCTGCTTCACCGAGGTACTGGAAGTGAGCTTCTTGGTTTTGAAAATCTGCCCTGGCTCATTGTCAACTATAAAGGGATGCAACTCCTTTCCATCCCTTCCGGCCCAGCCCATCATTTGCATGGCAAGAAGCAGCCAAAACTGTGGATCCTTCATCACCACAAACTGCATATGCAGTCTATTCATGCCTTGAGCAAAGCCTGTTATACAAGCCATGACCTTCATCTCGCCTAAGTTCTACCACTGGACATTTTTTGTCCTTCATGTTCCCTGGCTCCCAGAGTTTGCTGTGGTGAGCAGCACATTTGGCTGCACTTGTGAACTTCAGCAGCTTCTTTTTTGAGTTGAAGAACACCAAGATTCTCTCTTCAGATTGCAACATGTTGTGCAAGTAGTTTACAATGCTGTGGAGGGGATTGTTGTCTACAGTGTACAGGGCCCTAATGTAATGGAGGCCAATCTCTGGCCAGTTTGTGGACCCTCAAATGAAGTTCATATGGCTCTTGTTGAGTCTAAATGGCTTGAGAAGGCTATTGGTCATCAAAGGGGGACATGTTACTGAAAGGAGGACCATCTATATGTTCATCTGGATGCATTCCCAGGCCAACATTTGCCATCTTGAGTAGCAATCAGAGTGACACTGGAGCATGTTGTGGAATTCGTCTATGAAGACCCTCTTTATTTTTTTTTCCAACTGGCTGCATCAAGAGACTGAGTGGAACATCAGTAATAGCCAGCAGGACCCAAGGGTGGAGGATGGCTCACCTTTCAAAGACTTCCATGCCAATGTGCTCCACCTGTAAGAAAAGGTTTTACATGTTTTTGCCAACATCCTTTGACACGCTATAGCTGTGGCAGCAAATGCCAGCTCTTGTGCATCACTCATATTGCTGCTCCAGCAGTGATCTGAATGGGCAAATCACAACAGAAACTCCCAGGGCATCAAGAAGAGGTGGAACGGTCCAGAGTAGGCTCTTTCCATCTCCTGTCCTCAGCACAGCAGCCAGGTCCCTCAGGTCTTCTTCCATGATTGCCAATAGGGCATCCATCTGCTCTGCACTCTTCTCATATGCATTGGGGTCTCCAACAATGCATGCAATGGTGGAGTGAATGGACTCAAGTAGGCCTGTTGTTGTTGAATCTGCAGTGGAAGGAACAATAAAGTTGGCCAGAGAACCATGGTCATTGTTGCTGTCATCTCTGCTTATGTCCTCTGCTTCATCATCAGAGAATAAAAAGTGGCTTGCTTTGCCCATGCCACTGCACACCCACTTTGCTGGGGCCTCCAGCCCATGCTGGCCATTAAGGTTGGTGAAATGACCAGAACCCACCTAAGAGTCTAGTGTTTGAAAGAAGTCAAGAGTACTAGTGAGCTGGTTCTGGGAAAACTTCAGAAGAACAAGACTGGGGTGTCTTGGTCTACTGGCTCTAGTATTTAGGCCTATCTCTGGATCTGTATCCAATGCGAGATCCTCCATATACTAGAAAAAGTATATTACTGTCAGTTCAGGCTCACATTGATGATGTCGCATTACATGGAACTCTACCTTGTCTGAATTCAAATGACATGGTCATCTTTTTGACTTGTTCCTCTTCCTCCTTCAATACCTCTAGCACAGCAGCAGCCACAATCTGGCAGTCAGCTTGAATCTATAGATCAAATGTGGCCTTCTATTTCATTTATTGTTTGAAGTTGAAGTTGAGGTAGATGACACAGGAAGAAGGATCTGGAGGTGATTGGTTTCTGTTTTTCCAAACCTGGTTGGAAAATTGCTGAATAATTCTCTGAGTTCCTACCACATGCATGCCCATTCTGACCATGAGCAGGAGATCTATCAGCTGAGTTCCAGAGAGGTCTTGCAGCTGAAATTCACTGATAGCCTGAGCATCTGGATGTTCTTGATTATACAACACCACATCCAGAACCATGGTTGGAATAAACCACAATTGCTTCCCTGCTTCCCTTTTGGCTTGTTGTTTTCTCTAACAACTGCTGCAAGAGGGAAATATCCATGGCTGAGTTCATTCTGGTGCAGCCTCATTTCCTCTACTGTCTGACAAGACTGGCAGTAAATATACCAAAGGCATCCGTAAAGGGGGATGCATTTGGTGTAATGACCCTTGGTCTTCTATGTAACAATACCTTGTTCCAACTGTACCTTATGGAGGAACTTGGTATCGAGCTCGTAGGATATGTGATCCTTGACAACAGAGTTTATATCAATGATAGGATTGTGGTGCCCTAGCAGGGACTTCAAGGGGGAATATTCAGGGAACTATAACCAGGAGGAATATCCAGGTGAATAAGACTAAGGTCTGTACTTCTATAAGTACGACTATATATACTATGAGAGACCGTGCACAGACCAAGCTGTGTTAGGGCTATACTGACCATAAGTAGTTAATAGTACGATCACTGGGTTCCATGAGGCGATAAGAGAGATAAGAGGGACTTATGCTATAGGCTCTAGATAAGAGCGGTTATTGCTATTGGCTGATAAGGGGAAAGTGAGTCAAGAGGAAAAGCATGAGGCGATGATAAGAATGCAATGTGGTCGCCATGAGGTGCATAGCCGAGATAAGAGATAAGATCATGTGACAGAGGTCATGTGATAGCATGTGACTAGATCATGTGACATAGGTCACGTGATGAGGGCTTTGACAATAGTTGGTGTATGTTCGGTATTTCTGTAATAGATTAGTAATGATTAGGAAAGTGAAGTGTACCAAGAGTTCAAGTAGTATCGGCATCAAGCCTTCGTTATGGGCGAGCGTTACATTTGGAGGGTGGTTGGAGATCATCTCCAGCCTGAGGACATGAATGATGATATGTAGACATGCCTGCTTTGTGTTTGAGGCCATTAATATTCTGTGTGTAGATCTGAACTAAGGTCCCACGATTGTCCAGGATTTTGAGAAGCTTGTGAAATAAGGTTGACTAGCTATTCTCAGCCTTTTGTGCCAGGCTAGCTGAGAAGCAAGCAAACAATGGTCTCATATTCTTGTCCTGAAAAAAACAAGGTCAAAGGTTTCATAAGAGCTAAAATTCATCACACTTGCCATGATCATCAAATGTTAAAACATGTCCTTTTATTTTTTCAAGTTCTGGAATCCCCAGAATTGGTTGTTTGCTTCTAAAATCAGGTATTCCAGTGGCTACCAAAATACTTGCCCCTACACAAGAGACTGTTAGGATTGGTACTAATAAAGCCCAGCTTTACTAGGATAATATATCAGATGCTTACCACAAATGAAAATGACACCTTTCGCCTCTATGATGACTGACAACAGGGACTGTACATTAGAATCTTCTGGAGTGAAATTTGAGCACTTGGTGATAGGCATAACTCTGGAGAAGCTTTGTGATGTTTGTTTCATGAGAAGCAGTGAGATTAAAACAAGAAATAAGATGCCAGATGGGTATAACCCTAACCCTGTGAGTTCTGGTATTCTAAAAGCACATTTTCGGTTCTGGTTCTGGGCACTAGGTTTTCCACCACTTGAACGTCGTTTGAAAGGTGACATATTGAATGTGATATATCCTTTGCTCTTCCAGATCAATATATTAGATCTATTGGGATCCATTGCATGGTACAAGATAAACAGAAGACAGTTCAAGGCAGATTGGATAATATAATAATAGAGCAGGCTGCTTCAAGCCTACTGTGGAAATATTGGATGAGAAAGTAAAACAAGATTTCTTTCTTGTCTAGGTTGAAATGATCAGAACCCACCTAAGGGTCTAGTGTTTGAAAGAAGTCAAGAGTACTAGTGAGCTGGTTCTGGGAAAACTCCAGAAGAACAAGACTGGGGTGTCTTGGTCTACTGGCTCTAGTATTTATACTACTAGTACATGCACACAGACCAAGCTGTGCTGATAAGAGATACATACACTATTGACTATGGCTGTATACACAATAAGAGCTATTAGTGCTATAGGATGATAAGCATACCTGTGCTATGATGTCATAGATAGAGTCATGTGACTAGTCATATGACATACCATGTGTTTGTCTAGAATGCATATCCACAAGGATCAATACTGTGGGAGAGTAGCAGCCTTCATGGGAAAGTGGACAAGTGGAGCATTAGGATAAGAAGTGTAGTGCATTGGTGGTGAATACAACCCTTGTGGTTTTCCGATGAAACAAGGCTTAGAAAAATAGGAGAAAATAGGAGAATGTAACATAGGTTATATTTTGGTTAGTAAAAATCTAACCTTTACACAACCAAGCTTCTTTCTTATGCTTCTGTCATCCCAATAGCATCCAAGCACTTCCAGAATCCAGAATCCAGAAGCACTGCCACCATGATTTCACCAAAGCCTGAGAGCATCATGCCTCACACTATATATGAGAATGTACAGTTTTAGCTGGTGATAATCTGAAGTATTAATAGAAAATCCAGTTAGTCCACTTTTTTCAGCCTTAGAAGCACAGTGCAAGATCCAGATCCAACCTTTAGAACAATTGGTGCTCTCCCACTAAATTCTACTCATAAAGAACTTTTTATGACATGTCATGGGTTTTCTACATTGTCATTCATTTCACCCCTTGTTCTGCAAAGGCTTGGGTACCTGATGCACCTTGCATTTGACAAGCCACTGAATACACTTCATCCATCTCAAACTACTTAGGCTCAGAACATTATGACTAGCAGTGAATGGAGTACACATGGGATTATCAACATACATCCCTAAATTTGATGCACTTAATTAATAGGTCAGCTGCCTCCAAGATCTCCTCCTCATCCAACAATGATTTCTTGACATGTTTGACATGCCACTCCACAAGCTTCGGATTGGCTCCTGTGTTGACAATTCTAAGTGCCTACTGTAGTAGTGTTGTTCTATCTGTACACTCATGTTGGTCCTTCAGCAAGGGGAGAAGGTGTTCTGTGTAAAAGTTGATGATTGGATTAGTGAAAAGTCGGAGCCATGTGGATGAATGATGTTTCTTGGTGCTTTCACATGCGGGACACTTCTTATTGTTACTATGAGCTGATGAGACCTAAGTGTAATGAAAAGATCAATCAATTATATCCATTTTTTATGTAATGAATCATTTGTTACTTGCACCCCTGCAGCATCACCAGCATGGTTGATTCCCTGGCCCAACATGCTTTGGTTGGCTATTGGATCATGGCTGGGTCAGTGTAATTTGGAGACATAAACTGATGTAATAGTCACACTTTTCTTTCCTCCTTTGCTTCCACACTTCCAGCCACCTTTATATGATTTCAACTTCCTGAGGACAGACTGGCCACATAAAGTCTATATGCTCTGTTTCATTCATGTAATCTGAGGTGTATGTGATGGCACTCCCTACAACCTGTGGCAGAGAATGAGGTTAGAGGCAGTGGAATGAAGGATTAATTTCACCCTACCTTGATGTAATCACTTTCAGCCTTACTCAATGCTTCTCCATCTTTGACAATGAACTTTGAGATATCTTTTTGTAATAATTTGAAATCTTGGAGGCTGAATGAAGACATTCTGATTGGATAATGATGATGGCTGGTAAAAAAAGCTTTGTCAATGTGTCTGAGACACAAAGTCCCCAATGCATCTCTTGATGTCCACAACATGTGACTTACATAACATTCCACAGGGGTTGTCCACAGAGCTTTGTTCCAAGTCAAAAAACGGCTCTGACCAACCCACCAAATCCCAATCCCATTGCCATTGCCCTTGTTATGAACATGTTCTACAATATACATCAGGAAGTTCTCATCACTGCAGCTCACATTCATGCAGCCCTCAACATCATTCCTTCAATTATCAGGCCAAAGGAAGACTCTTTGCCCTGGATGCAGGATAACCTTATATCTGAACAGGTAAGTAATCTCGTGCTAATGTTTAGGATGAAATGAACACTGACATTCACAATCATCTAGAGCCAAATTTCAAAAGCAACCACCAGCTCTCCACATCCTAGGCTTCTTGGGAGCCTCAAGGCTTGCTAGTCCGCCACTACAGATCTGGCATGACTATGGACACCTTCCTGTTTGAAGAGGTACATGCCAATGATTCTTTGATCACTGGTGAGGTATATGTGAATGTGCCAGTGGATGTGCTCTCTAAGCCAGAGAGAGTCAATTTCTGATGAAAGCTCATGCCACCAACTGGTAAGTTGTCTATATTCCATGCTGTGCCAATTCTGATACTTAATCTATATCTAGTGAGCTTGATGGTAGATGTGGCAAACATTGGTCACTCTAAGGTGGGAGAAGGGTCATCAGGCATGCCTGTTCAGACTTCATCCAGCATCACTCAACAACCTGCAGCTGCAGCTGCAGATAATACAGACAGTGAGCCTGCAATTGCATGATTAGAATGTGATATAACCACTGCCAATACAGTGGCAAGTGTGATCATGACCATGAGGGGGCCTTGTCGCCCAATAAGTACTTTTTAGTGGAATATACTTCCATTGCTGGGAACATCAGAAGCACTGGAGTCATTAGGAGGAAGAAACATGCACCAAGAAATGAAAATGGTTCAGGTCCTACCAAAAAAAGGCAAAAATTCAAGTTGAAGAAGTTTGTTGATATAGATGAGGAAGACAATACCCCAGTTGATGCTTCAGAGAACCCTCCAGCTGCAAGCAAAAAAGACAGTGAGCCTATATGTCAAGGGTTTGATTGTGATGCAATGCTGACTGTCATATCCACCAGTACCCACAGTCCAATGGGGATGGGGACATCCCAGTCTTCATCATACTGTCACTATCTCTGTCACACTGTCCCCATTCCCATTCCTGTCTCTGTTACAATCCCTGCCTATGGTTACCAAAACAATGTAACAGGAACAGGAATGGTGTTAACGTGGCAGGGTCTCTACATTTAGTAGCATTGGATCATTGCTAGAGCTACTGACTGTTCATAGCATCCAAATTAGATTTGACTACAGGTAGAGCAGTGTTATATACAAAAAAAGCTCGAAGACAGTGGCCCTGATCAAAAATAGTGAGGTCACAATAAGCCCTAAAAACAAAACAAAAACCTCACCGACAAATTCACATGCAAGACTGTAGGGATGTCAACAAAGGAAAGAAAGCTTCATTGCCATATGAGATGATAGCTTATGGCTGTCACATCCGGGGTTGAGTAGGACAATGTATGAAATGTAATTGAGTGGTAGCGATGCAGGGAAGGAAGAATACCACTACATCCCTGCATGACAAACACTAGCCATTCACTATTGAGGCACTCTTGCAAAACTGGGAGAGTCTAGAGCCAGATAATGCAGTGGGGAAAGCAATAAAAGTGGGGGGGATCAGAAGCCTACTTCGCTCATGAATCCTTTATGTCTTCTCCTTTGCTGATTCACATTCCATACTGCCAGAATCTATGTCCTTAGTGTCTGCTACTCCTTTGTGTCCAGTGCCCAGTTGCCTTCCTTCCAACAAACTGTCTGGCAAAAAGCATGGCTGAAACTACCATGTCACTCCCATTTCCTTTGAGGTAGGGGGCATGACACTGTGTTTCTACTTGGAGAAGGGGAGGCTTTTTTGTCCCTTCCCCCAGTGCTCAGTTTCAGTGAACAGGAGGGACCAAGGGACAAAGCATGCTCAGGAGGTTTATGGTCTGTCCAAGAGTGTCATCATTTTCGAAGGGCCACAGGTAAGTACAGGGAAAAACTCTCTTCTCTGATGTACCTGTCTGATGTGCATTTCCATGGCTGCAGAGGTTCAAGGAGGGCCAGCTTCATCAGCCAATGTTACAGTGCTGGATGGTTCAAAGGAAATTGGTTAGTCACTAGGAAAGCCAGCCTCCAAACACATCACTAATTCATTTGTGATCAGAAAATCCAGGCAATGCTACCAGCAGCAGGTTACCAGAATGTGTGGAGGGGAATTGTGAGTGGCCTTGAAAGTAGAGCATGTAGCTTGCTGACATATTTGGTGCAACTTAGTCCATGGAAATAGGGTGGTGCTCAATCCAAAAGTCAACTATCTGGAAGGGATTGCTGTACTTGATGACCTTGGTATATGGTTCCACCATGGACTGGCTGTCTTCATCTGCCATGCATGTGGGGTCTGCCTGACATTGGAAATGGCAAAGGGCTACTGTAAAATTCAGCATAAGGCAAGGTTTCATCCAATGTTTCCCAGGAATTGCAGACCTTCACCAAGTGCTGTGACATTTACATGCTGCCAGAAGAAGTGGTTCTTCCAAGGCCAGGCAGACCTGCCATACAGGGCTTGTCATTTCCAGAGAAGGGCTTTGTGTGCTGGTTTGAGGAGTGTGGGTACTCTGTAAAAAGTGAAGATGTGATGAAAAAACATGAGCAGATGGTTCACAAATGTGGACCACTCTAGCCATTCACATATGAGGTCTGCAAGATGCAGGCACTATTCCAGGCTATCGGCAAAGTGTACTTTGAGGTCAAGGAGCAGTTGAAAGAAGACAAGGAGCAGTATTTACATCTGGCCCTCAAGCAAGTTTGGGCCTCATTGGTTACAGCTAGAAAGGCAGCGATTGCCACTGACAAGGACCAGACACCTCTGGCCACTGTTGAGAGCGACAGGGTGGTCAGCCCACTTGCCTAAAGTCAGGGCCTGTAGGACACTCTGTGAAAAAGCATTGGCCCTCAAGGAGAAGTGCGAAAATGGCGAGCTGTATTCTTCCTGATCTAGACAATCCAGTTGATGAGCTGTTTAGAATCAGCCAGACAGCACTTGATGACCATGCCAGCAAGCTAACAGTGCTCAAGCTGTTGATGTATGGCAAGGACATATCAAGTGAAGGGTGGGTCTTGCCATAGCTTCCCTTGCTGTACTTTCTAACCAAGGTTGGTGTTTATAGAGCAAAACACTGGAAGATGATTCCAGACTCCAATGGGGAGTACCAGGCATTTACGAAGGAAATGCTAACAGCAATCCTCTGGTTTGCATTCTGCATGTTGAGCAGCAAAGAATTACATTTCGTCCTGTCCAGGGAACAGAAGTTGTCCCTTCAGGCACTTGAAGATGTGCTGAGAAGAAAGAGTTTAAGCGGGGCAACTACATTCTGCCAAAACTTCCTGTGGAGAATCGTGTCTGCCCAGGGTGGGGACCATTGGAAGGACATTGTTCAGCAATGGATTTGGCTGAGGACACTACAGAGAGACAGTAATTTCTATGGACTGTCATTGCTTACTCCAGACTTGGCAAAGTTGAAGTATCTGATGTGACAAATAATGTTGCTGCAGGCATTTGTTGAGGAGTTTAAAAGTGAGGAAGAGTTGATCAAGTGAGTTGGGTCATTCATAGAGGCAAAGGCACAAGCTAATTGCCTGTCACAGGCAGGTAATAAAGCTACATGCATCAGCATTAAAGTTGGGGAAGTTGATTCCATTCAATATGGTGACGGAGCTGTCAGAATATGCCTCATTGCAGGTTTTCTCAGAGATGAAGGACCCCAAGGTCACAGTATCCTCAGACTACCAGTCATTCACAGTCAGAACTCAGATGATGTTACTGGACAGACTTTACGAAGGGCTAAAGCAGGCAATCACTAGGATCTGGATGGTGTATGACCACATTGTACAGTGCAACCAGGTGGGGCCTGAAGGATTTTATGTAGTCAATGACCTTTTGAATGACACACGGGCTTATAGCCTCTTGGACAAAAAACCCTTCAGTGAAAAATGATAGGGCATGTTCTACCACTTGGTGGATGTTTACTAGCTTGCAAGCTTAGACTTTGAGGGCAAGCTTGCTGGGACATCCCACAGATCAAATCACTGCTTGGAAAGTGTGAGAGGCTTTGGGACAATGTCCTTCACATCCTATTCATGATGGGAGAGTTTCCACTTAGGTGTCTCAATCCTTATAAACACAGCTAAGGAATGGGGACTGGCAATGAGGTATTCAGTTCTGGAGTAGGGTGATGTTTATTGTGGTGAGGGATATCAAAATGAGCAATGCAGCTGGAAAACACCCTTGTATTCCGTCATTCCCCCCTTCACAGGTTGCACAGCTGCTGCTGGAGCTAATTGGAGGTGGATTGTGAGAAGCAGAGGTGTTGCTGGTGGGACTGGTGTATAGGACAGAAGCATTGGAGATGCACAAAAGGTGAAGCATAAGTCCCACTCCAAATAGTGTTTTCATTTTCTGACCTTAGTGCCTGACTGGACAGCTATTTCTGTATACAGGAGGGGAAGAGATTGGAGCCTGATCAATTTTATAGCAGATTTGTGGCCAAGAACAGTAAGCTGTTTGACTGCAGTTGGGGTTCTCGTGACTACCACTGGAGGCCATCACAATGGCAAGATACTTTATATCTCCCAATACCACTTTTGCTGGGCTGGACAATGCACTTGCAAAGGCTGCAGACCACTTGGTGGACATTGACCACACACACTATGGAAGAATGTTCACTGACCACCCATGCTTAATGCATAATGACATTGAGAGGCAGCGGTGGATATGCCTGGAGTGGCACTCTTTTCTGGGGCTGGGCCCATTTCCAGTGTAGAAGCTGCTCATGGTGGTAAGGTCTTGGGGCAGCCTTATTGTTGATAAGAATGCACTGAAGTCAGCACCCTCCAAAATGGTACCTGAGCTGTGCAGTGCAATTGCAGATGTGGTGATGCAGATTGCAAGCATCACTGCCCAGGTTGCTGATAGTTAGTGGTGCAGCACCTACTGCTAC
>JBBPRQ010000530.1:0-23160 GCA_038093095.1 Boletus insuetus | reverse complement strand
GTCACCGAAGGCCCCCTGATACACACCTCCCCCTGAGGCGGGTTCCCAGTCGCCTTGTACCCTGCGTCAGGAACATCGATCAACTTGACCTCGATGCACGGAACAGGAAGCCCAACAACACCGTACTGCATCAACTCGGGCGGCAACAGCGCACACATGGCGCACGACTCCGTCATCCCATAACCTGCAATTCCTTCTCTCAATCCTCTGTACGTCAATAGAAGCAGCAGAAGACCAACCTTGGAGCATCGTCACCAGCGCCACGGACAAGAATTCCTGCGTTTCCCTGCTCAACGCCGCGCCACCGCTCACCGCCAGACGGAGACGTCCCCCGGTGGCAGCCTTCACTCCGCTCAGCACAACGGCGTCCGCAATGTCAGACAGAACGGGCACGTTGGCCCTCTTGACGGCCATGGCGCCATTGAAGACGTTTCTCTTCAGAGAGCCGCTCGCGTTGACCTTGGCGAGAATACCCTTGCGGATCGTCTCCCAAACCTGAGGCACACCAGCGAGAACCGTCGGTCGGAACGCCGCAAGATCCCCTTTGCAGTTGCGAACAGACGCATCCGTCAGCGTTTTGACACGCCCATACCCCGTCTTCATCCCTACCATGAACAACGTCACCTCCACCATGTACTCCAGAATATGTGCAAGAGGGAGGTACGCAAGGTACGCATCGTCCGCACGCAATTGGTGCCCGAGCAAGTGGTAAACACCCCCAATGGACGCCACCACATTGCCGTGCGTCAGTACGACACCCTTGGGTGCGCCCGTACTGCCACTCGTGTACATAATAAGGGCAACGTCATCAGGGGTGGGCCTGCGAGGCTCCAAAATGTCAAGCGGTTGCGCCCTGCCGGTCTGCCTCAGTTCCTCGATCGAGATCACCCTGATGTCTTCACGGACGCCACGAATTTGGTCGAGCAACGCCGGTTTGGGTTCACCATCGTAGACGACTATTCGGACAGAAGGTGTCTGGTTGATGACTCGTGCCAAAGTGGGGAGGAGCTCGGCGTTGGTGAAGACGCCGACACAGTCTGGCTCGTTGAGTGAGTGTGCGAGACCAGCGTCGCCGAGCGTATCATAGGCAGTTGCGACGGGGATAGAAATCGACGTGCATGCATGCGACATGAGCTGCCAATTCGCACTGTAAATAATATCACATGAGTTCCACACCATCCCCAAAAAAAGGCGGGCGCGCCGGCCAACGACGCCAACGAAAGAAAGAACGCACCTCGTCTGCGCATAGATATTGAACACGTCCGTCTTGAGAATGTCATACTGCAACAACCCCCGTGCAAGCTCCGACGTGCGCTCGTGAACGTCGAGAAACGAGAGATATTCAAAGTCGCTCAGTTCAAAGTACTTCCACTTTTTGGTCTCTGTTACTTGATTACCGCCGACCATCTTCTTGACCTCCTTTTCCTCTTCGTGAATAGCGACGATGTTGCGCCACCCCATGGCCTCGCGCGAACCGTGCGTGCGCGCAGCGTAGGAAATGACGTCTGGAATCACGTCGATGCCCTCAAAGGGCCGCATCACCAGTCTGTCCGCTGTCATGGCCAGTCTGCGGACGGCCCCTTCACCATCCGAGGGCACGACCACGGAGCCCTTGCCGAAAAAGTTGCGCTTGGAAGTAGACATGGCCGAGTCAACTTGCGTCGTCTATCGTTTGTCTTGTCGAAACGTCGTCTTGAGGCGAGTAAGTAATACAAAGGCAAGAGTCTCGAGTCGCTCAAAGTGAACACAGCCCGCGCCCCATGCCCAATTTTATGTAACAAAGGATCACGTGTTTATTGACCCACGACCGTACCTTTGATCCAGTCAATTGATGGTCGTGCAATGTACATGTATGTTAGAGTCCGCCGGTGTCAAGTTCGTACTGGTGCTACGTCGGTTTGACGTTGGTGGAGACTAGCAATCCATATCCACAACAACAGTCTGACAGATCGGCGTCCTTCAAGTTCCAGAGTTGAAAGGCGGTATCATTTAAACAAAAACTATCAGAGGGAGGCAGATGCAATCGACGAAGCAGCCAAACGACCTCGGTTGATATCCAACAGCAACTTGGGGCCATCGTTCTCGACAGCCACGCACCGTTCATTCGACACCACGCATCATCATTTCCGAGGGCTTCCACCGTCCATGCACTCTTCCAAATGATAATTGATATGTACGCACGCTGGCCAAGAGCCCGGGTAGGTGCGATCACCACGGATCGTTGATGAAGGGGATGAGAGATGACCCCACGCGCGAAGTCGACGGCGCCACGGGACGTGCAGGAATCGAATATCGACGGCCGAGGCCTTTTGTACCAAGCCCCACCGTCTGATGCCACGGAATCAATATCCGCGTTCCTCGTCGACGAGTAAAAAAAAGGATCCCGGTCCGAGATCCTATCACTTCTAGCTGACTAGCAGATCTCATTATTACATCGTGCAGTCTATCAGATCCAGAATAGAATAGACTAAGCCCATGCCATTCCCAAACATCGCCGGAACGAAGGCCAACCGGCTGGCCATCTAAGCCATGCTCCTCCTGCCCCTTCGCAACGACCGTCACCTTGCCCTCATTCGATCGTCCGCTGATCCCCCTCTTTTTTTGCCCGTAAGTTACCTCAGCGAGATAAGCGATTATTCAAATGCAACACTCATCACAAGACATACATGTTGCACACCTTGCCGTCTCATCCAGGATCGGCATGTCGCTTCCCCCAAGCACTCTTTCCTTTTGTCAAGGGTCGCCATGATGGTGTATATCCAGTGAAGATCCACGATCTCTCTCGGTACTTGTCTAGGATCCGTAGCAGCGCACTTGGACCGAGCGACCTGGACGCAGGACTACTGCACCCGGCTTGGACACCGGCGTACGCCATTCTCCAAAGATGGTCACATGAGGCTATCGGATCAAACAGGATAAGGACAACGTGGAACAGGGTCCAGGTTAATGTCATGCGCTCGAGTTACACCATCCAAGCACATCCACAACTAAAATGCAAACACACGCGCGAAAACGTCATCCCAGTGACCCTCGACGCAAAAAATCGCCTCACCGTAGTCGTTGATCGGATACTGTAAGCGGGTAAGACAGCGCACATGCCGCACAAATGTACGTCGTGGTCTTCGATTACGTACGTTAGACCTTGCGATGTCACGCCGTGACAAAGCAAGCATGGCAAGGGCGAAAAAAAAAGAGGTCGTTGATGAGCAATGCGGCGAAATGCGTGGCCGGACCGCCGCAGAGACGTCACTTGGTCCATACGATCCGTTTCGCGCGGCCGAGGGCAACCATGCATGTGGATCACCGACAACGGAAGTGAAAAAGGGCTGGACGTCCAACACGTGTCGCGCGACTCGAACGAATGTGATCACGTTGGAAAGAGGAGGAAATGCGAACTCATCTGTTGGTATGACAGTTAAATATAGGTAAGAAGTGCAAAGCTAGGTTTAATGATGGCACCATCAAGGGACCACTTACGGCGGCGATTGGGTATGTACACATGGGGGACCTCTGCTTGGAGCTACACATGACCCTCTCTGTGTGCACCCGTTGGAACTTCAAGGGGGCGTGTCAGCTTCATATTATGGGTGAAGAAGAGGGAAGTCATCCCACGCCGCCGCAGATGGTTTAACCTGTTAGGATGTCTCAGCCCTTCAACTGATCACTTTTACCCCACACACACAGCCGCCAATTCAACCACCGAGAAACGAGAAAAAAAAAATTTCCCAGCGAAAGTTGGGACTCACGTATATCTTTGTGTATTTGTCTATGTTGATGTTCGCCTCGGTCACGGGACCCCAAACACGCTTAGACATATATACAACGAGGGATGCTGGCAGAGTCGTACGAAGAGAGCAGACGAGATCCATGCCTTTGGCGTAGCGGCATTCTTGCCTTTGTGACAATACCTTTTGCTCACTGCCAAGCCGACGGGATTCTCGCGGAATGGACATCTTAGACAGACACATGACCGTGACAGAAGGAAAGAAGGTCTCGCTTTACCCGGACGTCGGAGACGCCGACAGTTTCCCCCGGCTTATCCCATATCGCAGGCCATCAGTGTCCCTGAGAAGCGATTCGAACCACCATAGACTCCAACGAAACATGCCATTGAATTATCAATACACAGATGCTCAGCCTAATGCGCAACATGCGTATTACAACAAACAACAACGGTGCAACAGAAAATGATCCTAACGATCGTGTTATACGTGGGGGTTACGGTACAAGATATACAGGGAAGAAAAAGGAAGATGGGCGTGAGTTAAAAGACATAACCTAGTGAATTCGTGACATGCATCAGAAGGCTCCAGGCTCGAACAAAGGTACGACCAGGTCTTCTCGGTTGGTGACATCAACACCGCGGAAGTACCCTTCAAGTGTGAGTACCAACGTTAGCATCGTAAATGACATGTGAGACTGTCGGATAGCTCACTTGGACTGAGATAGTACCATAACACCGTCCCCTGAACAAAGTTCTCAAGCGCGGACAAATATCTTGACAGCGCTTGATCCGCTTCGGGGCCGAACGACGGTAGCCGGTTCTTCAACTGGATGTAATCCTCAACACGCTGCGAGAGCATCTCCGTCAAGATGTCGATTGCAGCTTGCAATCCGACTTGGCGCTCGTGCATGATGCAAAACACTAGGTTTTGGTAGTCGCCGTCCGATTGTTCTTTCTATGAGAATAGGATGCCACGTCAGTACGTCAATCAGACTACCCCCCGTAAGTGATCGCACATTAAAGGAACAAAGATCCTGATCAGAAGAGAATCAGCAACCGCCGCATCGAACGGAGCATGCACACAAACATTGGGCCACGTCATGAGGTCAGTAGTCGCCTTGGACATCTCTTGGACGATGGGGTTCTCGAAGACTTCGTCTGGGATGTCCAGGTCCAACGAGTACTCAATCGTGGCTATAGAAGCAACGTCAATCAATAGATTGCCGGCGGGTATGGGAAATACGGATACCTTCGACCAAGGCAGCACCGATGGTGGCACGGCGCATGAGAATAAATTCGTCGACGGATGCAATACGGTCTTGAGACCGATTCCGCGACTGTGTGACATGTGCATGACTCCAGCATTCAAAGGCGCGGTAAAAGCTGTGTGGTATGTTTAGAGGCCGTAAGCCACTCTCGGAGATAACTATGATACCGTTTGTAAGCGCCTGGGGTAGAGGTTGTGCGGAAACGGGAAAGAATACTGCAAGCCATCTGTCAGTACGTCATGGGATCATGATGGCACTGAAAATACGCACTCGTATAACATGGCCGCATATGGTTCTTCTGGGCGAGAACCCTCTGGGTCAGCAAAAACACTCCTGGATATATGGTGCCAGGAGTGAACATCATCGGGCTTGTACCGGAAATCGCTTTCGTCCGCCATATCGTCAGCCTGATTCGTACTCTTTAGCACAAAAGACGACAACAAGCACAAACATGGTGGACGTACGGCGAAGGCCCAGAAGAAGAACATGAGACCAGTAATGAGGTGTTCTGAATCGGCATCGGGGTAGGTGAGAGCAGCAAACAGGTCGAATTTCCCGTAGTTTATGAACTTGGATCGTTTCCGGTCATCGTACAAATTTATGCTGCACGCCAACGTTGGTCGAGTTCACAAACAGGAAGCCAGGAATAACATACCTATTGAACCAAGCACGAGCGGTGCGGTCCGCCTCTGCTTGGTGGGGGTTCACTCGTAGCTCAAATACACGGCCTGTAATGGCACAGAGATCTTGAAGACAGAACTGAGAGGGGAACGGCGTGTCGAAGATCATTATGAATTAAGAGAATAGTTGAAGAGGAAAAAATTGTACAGCTCAGGCTCGCTGAGGGAGGTTAGAAGTGTTACTGTGGGGGGAGGAGAACGTACCGTGATCGGGCCCTTCTTATGCGAAATCGGGCAGGGAGGTTGTGATATCAGCCATGTCCGAAGCGGCTGAACCTTCCAAAGGAAGACTAGCCATCAAAAAAGCCACAAATTAAATTTGACCAGACAACGCCTACCGACCTGGTCGCTAGTACCTTGAGCATCACGACACATATTACACGTGAAGAAGACCCCAAGGACACCGTGTTTCCAACGCGGTGTCTTTGGGGTCTTCGCGTGTGATGTGTGTCGAATCTCGCCAAACACCCGGACATGCCTTGGAGATAAGATTGTCAGACCTGCTGACGCACCCCAACATGGTCTGGCCTACTAAGTTAGATCCAAAGTGAAACCTTGATTCCGCAAAGAGCTGGCGATGACTTTCAATCCCAAACGTGCATCGCATTCATGCAATTGGCGCCGCCAGAGTATGGTGCCATGTAAAGCCATCCTGTGGCAAGATGGCACCTGACAGGATTGACGGTTGAACTTCATCTGTGCAGTGCTCCGTTCCTGAGCTTGCGGTTCTTCCGGAATCTCCGTCCAAAACATGGCCTGAGAATTTTTCAAGATCTCGATTACAGGAGGATGATTCGGAGTGATGGAAGAGACGTGAGGCCCGGAGGTCTCAGAAAAGATGAATGGGTGCGCAAAACTACTCACGGGTCTGTGGAAGGACCGTCTTAGGACTCCGCAACCGGCTGACGGCAATGCGAGTACACGAGGTTGCGACTAACGTGTTTTATGAATGCGGCGTGCGCACGAATTGCCACAACGACAGGGACAGATATTATCTCACTTTGACTGCCACCTCATATGTCTTTTTTTTTATCATCACGAACAAACGTGCACTCAGTCAATTGAAAAAAGTCGGCCTACGCGTCGGCAACGTGCAAACTCTCTACCAACAGTTCGACTTCGACCAATTAAGGGCCACCATCGACGCTCTATTGTGGTGAACCAGAACTCCTTGTTTGCGCCGCAATGACATGTGAATATGTATTCGCCTTACTCATCCGAACAGGCATCCGAAGTGATGGTAGCGCCAATGCTATACCTCTCGCACGATGGCGTGTCGGGGTCGCATGCAAGGACGTTCTAGTGGCGATCGAGAACGGCATTTCAGGCACTCGTATGTCTTGGTGCGGTGTGGTGGTCATCTGTTCGTAGGTTTCGCTTGAAGCCGCGATGGTTCGGGTAAGGACTACCCATGTTCAACAAGTCTAATCTAATACAGGCCATATGTTCTAGGGTCACTTTAGCTCGAGCAGTGTTACATCAGTCCGATACAACCGTCTTATTATTATTGGCACCGGTTACACGAACCATGCGAACAAGGTTTCGTTTCGTTTAACACAAAGGAAAACGGCGCGTCTCTTTGTGTCCAACTTTGGTTCTTCTGCTCAGGTTGCGCTCAACTCCAACGTCGTGCCATTCGCATGGCAATTGTTTTTTCTTTCGCGAGAAAAAAGGGTCCAAATATGGCCCACCTGGGTAGCCCAATCAGCCTTGGCGAGTCGCTGGTGTCAAGCATTATTCGGGACGCTGTCAAGTTATTGACGGCATTCTGCTCTGGTCCCGAGGTGTTCTGTTCTGCTATCCATGCAAGCGCTGTTTTGGACACTAAGCACAGCGCTGACATTACTCCTCGGTCTATGTAGCGGGGCTATACTGCATACACTTGGCTCTCCTTGCCGAGCTACCCACCCGACGCAAGTGCGATCCTTGGACACTTGTATGTCCGTGTGTTTCGCGTTCAACGCCTCTTGTGTGCCTGGGACTGTGGCGATCGCATCTGCATTCCCCTCACCCACACCATATCACGAGCTAACCGCCGCACAAAATGGACGACGGTGTGGCATTATCATCGAGATCACCATTCTGAATGCTGCGTCCCTGTGGCGAACCCACTAGAGGTTGATCTAGAGTAATCATCCAGGGATACCTCTGTTGTCACCCACCGCTTTACGTCGCTCTTCGTGGCTGTGAACTAGACACCCATCGTAGGTTCCTCTGATCCCTCTTTTCCATCGAGTCGCGTACAGCAAGTGCGGCGCTCAGCCAACTGAATAGCCCTTAGTAGAGACCGGATTGCATTAGAAAGCCCACCACCAAGTCCCAGCGTGGTTGGGTGCTGCGTGATCCCGCCACCATCAGAAAAGATTGCGGCGGACCCGGACACCTGAGTGTTTCCCCCGACCACGTTCGGATCTGGGCCATCCAGTGAGAGCCATCCCGCCCAATATAACTCTCCTCCTCTCGGTATCGGCGTGAAACAGCACCCGTGCATTTACAGGGTGCCTTGGGATGATCTGTGTGCATGGTACACCACCATTCAATGCGTCACACACTCGACGCCACACACGCTCGGTATGCAGAGAAATCCCGAATCCCCGACCGTGTTCCCTGTGAGTGCGCCCCGGACTGATCTTTGTAGGCACTCGCTCCACCTGCCTTGAGGGAACAGTCACCTGGTATATTTTTTAATGACCGTTAGTTCTCAGCGATAAGGAGCTGAAAGAACGTATTCCCCTCTTCCCTCTGATATATTCTGGTTCAGCGCTGACGGTCGTGATAAAATAAAATAAGAAAAAGTAAGGGAGGGGGGGGAAGCGCCAGGGCCGCACGAATGTATCTGACAAACTATCTTCGCAATCCGCCTTCACCCCGTTCCCAGAAATGGTTCCCTTCACGTCGCAGCTACAATCCACGAGCGTCACAACCATCATGATATCCGTAGCCAACACGAACAGATACGTTTCTAATCCGCCCTTGAATGTTTGAACGAACAGTGACTACCATCAACATTCATTGAGGACCATCTGATCCTGTGCGCAGTCATCTTCCTTTGAAGCCCCTCTTCTACATCTGGCGTTCTTGAATGGATTACCCACAAGCGAAGGCACCATCGAAAAGGGGGATCTCGTTTATCCGGTCGAGGTGTCCACATCCTCCACGGTCATACCCCCCTTTCGAGCCCGCCGGCACGGGGATGTGTACAACGCGAGCTAGCCACTTGGGATGACAAGCAGGTTCCGTAACATTGTTTGTTCTTTGTGTGTCTCCCTATCCGTCGACGTGCACCTCGGACACCTTGTCGACGTTTTAATATTTTTTGAGATGGGTCATGAACATGATGTTCTTGACCCTAGGCCTACCCACCATGTGACTTAATGGGACAAGTCCAAAAGAGACATGCATCGTGTTGTATTAGGTGGCGTTACTTTATCCGATTTGTCAAACATGGCTAGGATGCCGTGTCCATGTCCTAAAATATTGATGGGCGATCGACTACATACCTATTCACCTTGACGGACAAGACGGCGCCCAACGACAAAGTAGTGCCTATAACGAGATGAGCGCCACCCACAGTAGTTGCGCAGCACTTCGCGTGGTGGGACGTTCCCGGCGGTACGCATCCGAACAAATCATGTCGACACCGTTCCCATACCCTGTCACGCGAAGCGAGGAGGCGGTACGGTGTACAGTAAACACCAAGACCAGACAAGGCAATCACCCCATGGTCAGCGGCGCAACAAGAGCACACAATGGCGATAATGTTATACGACATGGTCCATCATGATCACACCCTCTGTCATTTCACCGTTAGGGCCGTCTCTTGGGCGCGATTAAAATCAAATTTCATTTACCGTATCGAGTCGCCCAACGGGGCAAGTCTGAACCAGACGGACGATTTGTTGTCAACAACCACTCTGCCGTCCTGTGTGCGTCCTTGTATGTTTTCGTTGGGACGTGGTCGTAATGGGGTAACCACAACATGTGTACCCTCGTGGTGACCCCATCACTTTTTGGGGTGCAGAGCGCGTAAGAAACAGCACTGGCTCCTGGTGACCACATCATGTATTTTTTACACAGCTGATCAATCCAGCCATGCTCGGTGGCGTACCTGTGCGATATGGTGTCAGCGCCGCTGATCTGCTATGAGACCGACCAGAAGCAAGATTTCAATTGACCGAATCTATGATCGTGGGGATCAGATTATATTTATCGGGCTTGGTAGCATGTCGGCGGGGGAACGCCGCCTGCGGCTCACTGTCTTTTATCAACGCGGTAAAGAACGTTGGCGGAAGACAAACTTAGCCTTGGGACTATGAAGCGATCTGACCACACACATCGCACAGCAGAGCACTTGGCAAATCAAGTTAGACCGAGACAATCGGATCGTACCTTCTTAGAGCATCGTGGGTCAACTTCTCAGCCAAACTATCGTTCGGAGACGAGTAGCCTCCGGTTCACAATCCACGGCGATATGCAGCCCCCCGGGAGCATCACTCACCGGTTACCCACGACTGTTGGTCCTTGTCATTCTGTGTCCACCTTCGTGCAAGTTAGCCATCCAGTAGAGCATCGCCCTATTGTTGGTGACTTGCCAACAGCCCCTGTGAGGCGCTGGCCACTGGAAATCCTCAAAGTGCAAACTCCGAACAAAACGTCATGCGCGCACGATGAGCGGTGAGAAACAAACACAGTTATCAATGCAATACAATGTTCGAATGACACACAAGTCACGATTTTAAGCGTCTAATTCGCGGCATCCAACAGCCTCCTCTCCGCTTCCTTGAAGTTGATGACATTCCAGATCGCATTGAGGTACTGTAGGCGCGTGGGTGACTATCGTCTGACGCTAATTCCAAAAAAAAAAAAAAACTCACGTCGGCCTTGACGTTGTGATACTTTGCACAATAAAGACAACGATCAGATCGGCTTACCGCACGCCCATTAAACTCACCTGGAGGTAAAACGCCTGCAAAACAACGATAAGCAAACAATGCAACGCATCCACGCTATCTGACACATACATGTTCCCAGATATCCACACCAATAATAGGTACGTGCGCTAAAACACCTCATGAGCTCCACATGCATACCCCTTAATAGTCCATGACATACTGATCAACGGGTCCTGGTTCGCAGTCGTGACCAGTTCGAGCTTCTTCGTCGATGCATTGTATCCCTGTGGAACCGCATGTCAACTCACGCCGTTCCCGCGCCGCACGCGGCACCACACTCACGAGCCAACCCCATCCGCTACCCTGCACAGCTGCCGTCGTGGCATTAAACTTTCTCTTGAATTCCTCCACAGACCCAAACTCGCGCTCCAAAGCCTGCTTCAGGGGTCCGTCCTCGAGCTTCCCCCCATCCTTGTCCGCAGGGGACAAATTGGTCCAAAACAACGAATGATTGATATGTCCTAATCATTCCCGCCCCGTCATTCTCATGTTCAATGTTTGACCCGCATACAACGCATACACGAGACGCAGACCAAAAAAAAAAGACCAAACAGCCAATCGACAAGGCAAAAGGCACACAAAATGTACACAGATCCCACACTCACCTCCACCATTAAACTTGAGCGCAGATTGCAAGGCAATCTTTTCGCGCGTCGACGACGTCTCGGTGTACGCCTTTTCAGCCGCGTTGAGACCGTTGACGTAGCCCTGGTGATGCCGCGTATGGTGTAACTTCATGATTTGTTCCGAAATGTGGGGTTCGAGTGCCTGTCACGGATGCAACATGTGTGTGTGTGTGTACGTGCCTCAGTGGCGCGCCCCTTGGGTATCACTCAAGAAAAAATAAGAATACGCACGTTGTAGGGGTAGGGCAGGTCTGGGAGCGTGTGGAGCGAGGCGACGGTGCCTTGCTTGACGAACGCACGCGTGAGAGATGGTCTTACCGCGGTTCTAACAATTGACAGCATGGTGAAAGACAAAAGACAAGGGCGATGATGACGACGAGAACAAGGACGTAGCTAGTGCCAGCTCGTGGATGCGGTCGGAATGTCGCTCACGTTTTGTAGATAACGTCATACCCGGCGGCATATTATTTCCCTAAATATTTGTAAGTTAAAACTCCGATGAACTTAATTTGCCTTGGTCTCGTCATGTCCCCAGTTGACTGCAGTCATGCTCATAAAACTTTATACCGTCGAGGATTCATAATCAATCTCGATGCATAGATAGAAGGGGCAGCGACAGGCGATACAGTGATGGCTGTCACACAACGATCTGCTCGTCGACGCAAACTTACACCTTTATTCCTTATCTGCTACTAGGTGATCTCGTCCACAAGACACTCGAGCCGACTTTTGAGATCGATCGGAACGTTTTACATTCATTTTAACCTAGTTTAATAATCAACACGCCGAGCGACAACAGAGAAAAAAAAAACGAGAAAAACGGACGAAAGCAATAATGATCAGTTGAAAGAAAAAAAAAGACAAAGAAAAAAGACAGACGATAACTCAAAGAAAGAAAAGTCAAGGAATAGACGGGCGATTCATATCACAGCAAAGAGGAATAAAAAAATTAAGAGACCTCATCGACCCCATCCATTGCTCCCAGCTCGACCCCGTGACCTTGCTTGCGGAGCCCATTGTCGCTCACTACGCTCCCAATCCATTCGATCCCGGTCCGCGGACGGTCCCCGTGGGATATATTGAGAACCCCCGTACGGCGGCCGAGGGGGTACATACGGATGCGTCGGCTGAGTCATACTCCCTCGTAGAGCACGGGGCCCACTTGGAAGTGGTCGAGAAGATATCGGCATCGGTGTAGGACCAGCATTGTTCGACAACGGAGAGCGGGAAAGCGGGGGAACGGGTCGACGAGGGACAGGCATTGTCGAGGATGAAGTAGGCCCAAAGCTTGGTGGTGATGGGTGGACGGCACCGAAAGAACGCGGTTGCGTAGGTGGTGTATGTGAGTGTGACATATAAGATTTTGGTGGAGTGGAGTTAGTAATCTCGCCATCTTCGTGGGAGGGGCGGCGAGAAGATGGAATACTCGACGATGACGACGGGACGTAGGCATGCGGCAGTGAATTCGCATTGGGCGTAGAGCTAGGAATGCCAACTGAATTTGATCGCGAGTTGACAGCAGAAGTAGACGTTGATGTCGACATGGGGGTTGGTGTTGAAGTAGAAGCCGGGGTCAAAGGGGGAGCCGATCCAGGTGTAGTGCCTATGGGAGCAGTGCGGTCAATCGTCATCGTGTCGTTCGTCTGCCTGGTCGTCAATGGCGGCGGCGGAGGCTCGGGAGCGAAGCTCACAACATCAGGCGTGCGATCATCGGTACCAACAAGCCCACTCGGCACCATCGCATCATCCATTATCTCTATTTTGGTTATGAGCGTCATTGGAGGTTTGCGGTCGATTTGGATCTGCATCTGATCCGTGTCGTTCCTCTCCCCTGAAACACGTGACGTAATTGCTGATGAATACGCAGGCTGCTGCGAAGTTGGTAAGGTGGCTGGAGGCTTGGTCACTTTGATGATGGAGGGCGATTGTACCGCTGCGGACCGTTTGTTAGCCTCCGCGGTGACTTTCTTGTCGATACACCGAAGAGCGTCGTGCCCATGCACCTTAACGCCGTCAAACCCATTCGCGTTGACATAGACTGTCTCAGAGGTGTCTGGAACATCCTCCTTGACGTCGGTCATCTCCACGTCCCGACCGTTGACAACCCCCTCGGAATCGGAAGTCGATACAGTGCCGACATGCTCGCTTGCAAGGTCGCGTTTGATGTCAACGTTGGGGCTGGGTGGCAATACAGGACCATCAGGGGTCGCAGGTGAACTAAGCGCTTTCGCCGCCATTTCCTCCTCTCGTTGCTTCTTCTTGCGTAGCGCAAAGTCCTTGAGTGACATTTTGACCTTGGGCGGTGGTGGGGGTGACGGTTCTCGCGGTGGCTGCGGAGGTGCAGGATCAATAATCATCGGTTCACCTCGTGACGTCGTCTCATCGACATTAGACGCCGAGAGCAACGAGTCGTTTGCAGGCGCAATTCCGTCCTCGACGGAGAGAATAATCTGAGGCCGGGAATCTGGCGGCGCTTGGGAGGGGGACCCGGGCGCGCGTAGCATGTGCTCGTCCTCCGCAACATAATTAATCCTGCCCTCAGGGAACGTGGCAATTGAGGGACCACCGCCATCTTGCGCTTGGTTATCTCCGATGACGTCAACTTCAACATCCATCGCATCGCGGCCCCACGGCGAAGCTTCCTTTTCCATTACGGTCCCAGTCGCGTTACTCGAGACACCATCATGGGCGTCAAGCGGCTTCGAGTTATCCGATGTCGCTCTCCCTCTCAGCCGGGGCATCCCGTTCAATATTTCTGGAGACGTGAACCGAACACGATGCACATCCCCATTTGTAGGAGGACACCTCTTCTCCACGTCCGACGCAGGGTGTATTTCGTGTCCTGACTCGGGAGAAGACCTATACGGTTGCTGATACTGTGTTTCGGCAGGTGTATCGCGTGTCCCATCGGGAGAATCGAGGGTCACCACTGGTGCAGAAAGTGACGTGGGCAACGAAGGCGGTTCGTTTTGCGGATGCACGTGGAGGGGTTTAGACGGTCTATGAAGTGGGGAAGAGGCGTGATTGTCGGAATCATGTGTCGAGGCGGATGCGGAAGTGCCTATCGGCGCGGATTCGTTGGGACTACACAATACGGGCAGATGGGGTGTAGATGATGCGTCCGGTGAGTGCAGGGAGAGCTTTGAGAAGGTGGTAGAGGGCGACACGCCAGGAACCAGAGGTGAGGAATGTGCCTGCACAGGCGATTGGGTTGCAGGCGAAAAAGACATTGAAGGGGATAGAGTGTCATAGTTGGCTTGTGACGCCACAGAGGAACGCGTGACCGTCGGATGAGGAGGGGCTGGAGTAGCGGAAAAAGTTCCTTGGCTGGGTGTGGACGTTTGACTCGATCGTTCTGATGATACAGATATCGACGTCTGTGGAGGTATCCACGTAGCAGAGACATTGTTCTTGTCCCACTGAATGGAACTACGAGGAGACGCGCTACTCGCCGCCTGAGCATGCGCAAGAGACGAGACAGTGGTCGGATCGAGCGAGGCAGGCATCGGCGGAGGTGGCATCTGCCGTGTATCTATCGAACCCACGGTGAAAAACGACTGAAACGCTGTTGTACATATATCCACTTACCGTCCAACCCATCAGCTTCTGTCTCCGTATCAAAGTCTGTCTCCTGCCCATCCGCACCGTCTTCCCCATCACCGTTCACGCTCACCATGTTCTGCTTACGACGATTACCCTTGCCACTGTCACTGCTTCCCTCCGCAGCACCGGAAACAGAGATCGGACTCTCCGCAATAGTGTCAGGGGGGCTCCTCCATCTTTCATGTGCTCTCCAACTCTCAGCCGGTGTTGAGTGGTCGAGGGGCAGATTTCCTTGCGGTGGCTCCACCTGGCCAACTGGATATCGAGACCAAGCCATACGCATCCGTGGAGGCAACGTATCCGGGGAAGCAGCGACATTCATATCGTCCTCGTCTGTCATTCATAGTAGAAAAGGTTAGTAACCTGACCACAAGCAATGACCGAAACGAGCAGGCTTTCCACTCACCGTCAGCCACCCGCGCCTTGCCTTTTCCTTTACCACCCACACGTGGATCTGCGATGACTTCAGGAAAAGCTTTGAGACTCGACGGCACAATCTCCACTCCGCCCCACCCCCCATTCATTGGTACCTTTTCCCGCGTCCTAAATCCTCGTTTAACACCTACCAACGGCCCCAAATCAATCGCTTCCTTTGCCTTTGACCTCAGCGACGACGAAGACGCAGCACTGCTCGCATCCTTTCCTCCATTGACTTGTACCGGATCCTCCACTTGGCCCTTTTTGCGCACCTTGCGCTTCTTGACCCGTCGAGTCCGGCCGTCGGCTTCAATCGTCGATTCCATCTCAATGTCCACGTCTACATTCACACCCAAGCCCCAATTGCGACTCGGACGTGATTCGGACTGGCCATCCCCTTCCACATCAACCTCCCCCTCACCATCGTCCAAATCTTCGCTAGCACAGTTGACTTCGGACGAGTCACCGTCGGACCCCTCGGAAGTCGTCTCCCCACCGGGCCACGGCCAGCGTCCTTCGACAACTTGTTCCATAACACGAACAGCACAGTCTCGCGTTGAAGAACCGCAGGCACAGGTCGTAAACGTACTGCTCAGGGCATGAAGAATCGACGTAAATTGGGCACGAAGGTGCTGGAGGTGGGCTGGGCTGTATATACGTACGTCCAACGCGATGACGAGAATAATTTATATGAAAAGGAAAGTCAGCAATCGAAATTTGGACGACGAAGCGCCGAAAGACAGAAGACTCACGCAAACAGTCCAGGGCTTTCCATCAATGCAGGTAACATATGCACTGCATGCCCGTCGTCCCACTCCCAGCCCAAGACAATCTCCTCGTCTGCTTTCAGGTCCCGCAATGCGAACAGCGCAAAAGAGAGACTAGTCGGGTCCGCATCAGACGCGGACGTCGAAGGTCCATCGTTTTGGTCGGACGAGTCATCTGTCTGTTGTCCTGGCATCTGCCGCGGTGTTGGGGGGACAGACGTAACGTTGACGGTTTGCGATGGCACACCAACCTCGGAAGCGGTATTACCATCAGACGCCGCCTTCGCGCAATCAGCCTTGTGCCGCACCCCCTTCCCCTTCTTTCCACTACAAATGACGGGCCGCACCACGGCGTTTGGCCAACATCCACACCTTGCCCATCTTGCTTTACCATCCGCATCATCTTCCTTGGCCGCACCGACTCCATTCCCCTTCTCGCCTGAATCAGGAGGGTCAGGAACGCCTCCAACGCCCCGCGCGTCCAATCCAACCTCCCACCCACCCCCGACGAGCCTCACCTGAGGTTTTCCCATGCCGAGATGGGCGTACCCGTTTAGCGGGTCAGCCAAATACGCAGCAGAGGGAACAATCGCGGCCGTATAAGGTGCCAGGAGAGTGGTCGCCGGGATCGTATCGTTCGGTTTGGCGGATGAAATTGTGTTTGTGGAGGATGTAAGAGGAGACTTGGCGTATGGGCGTGGTTGCGATGAACTAGGTACAGGGGTAGTCATGTAATTGGAGATAGGCGGTGAGGGATAAATAGAGGTATGCGAGAAAGGGGAAGGATCCGAAGCAGCATGTAATCTGGGAGATGGAGGACGGAGATGCGCGGGTGTACATGTCGTCGAAGCTAGGTTGGAGGATGGGTCGGTCCGTAGCACAGTCTGAGGGACGAATACGTCCTCAGCATTTCCGTCCATTATCACAGGTGTCGTATTATCAAGAGGAGACATGGAATAACCATATCGATCCTGGTACCTGCAGAGTCATTAGCAAATGGATATATGCATACAAGCAATGGAAAGCAACGTCGCCTGCATGCAACGCCCGTCTAAATTAAAAGGTAGCAGGGACGACATAAAAGAAAAATGAAATCACCCTTGTGAGTCGACCCTTGTGTATCTACCATCATTATAGGTCTTCGGTGGTGGATGTATGAATGGCGATGGAGACGGCGATGGCGGGTTGAGCGCAGTGACACCTCTCCAGGCTTTTGCGACGCGAAGTAATTGGGCGTAAACCGCAGGGTTTGGATAAATATCTGGAGGAAAAGTAACCGGCGTTGGGGGTAGGCTGCTGGACGCGACTGAGTCGTTTTCATTAGGATGGGATATGCGCGAGCTGCTAGTATGCAGTTGCGTCGAGGTATGGCTCGTGGAAAGGATAGATGGGGATGAGGGATTAGAAGGAGGAAGTATCGACGAACGCCTCTTCTTCTTCGACGAACCAGAGCCCTCGATGGCAGCAGCAACAGCACTCCCCCTCCTCGATTTTCGTTCTCCACCCGGACTTGTCTTCCTCCTCGATGCTGGCTTCCCAACACCACCGCTTACTTCGTCCACCGCCAGACTCCCACTGATTCCATTGACACCCGTTACCCCAGGTGCCTCTCCATTCGCCCCGTGTGAAGCCTTCATCCGCATAGCCTTAAACCTCCCTTTTTGGGTCTTGACCGCTCGCTCTTTGTCAACCTCCAGAGCGGGATCACATACCCAACACTTCCAGAATTCGGGTACCTCTCCACCTTGGACGATGCCGAAACAGGCTGCATGACACCATCGTGAACAGTCGTCACAGGCGATCGAAAAGCCATCGTCATAAGTCAACCCACAGATGCACGAGATGGCATCCGAGTCTGGCGGGGGTGGCGCATCAGAAAGAGCGAGTGGATGCTGCGATGTAGATGGTGATGCAAGGGGAAGTTGAGAAGTTGGAGGTGTTTGTGGCGGAAGAGTTCCGGAGAGAATGGGAGAGAATGGACGTTGTTGAGGCTGTCGTTGCGAGGGTGCCGACAAGGATTTCGTGGACACACTTGGGAGAGGCCGGTTCGGTTTGATGGGTGGCGTTGAGGATGTCGCGAGAGGATGGGGAGACTGACGTGGCTTGGCAGACGACCCGTCTTTCGAAATGTATGGGATTGGTGGCGCCGCAGTTGTCGATGAGAGTGCTGGTGATGGCTGTTTCCGTTTGAGTGGGACAAGTGAGGGCGGGAGTGCGGACTGGAAGACAGGTGGGACACTTGTTCGATCGACAGCAATGCCAACGCTACTCGAGGTCAGGGACGGTCCATGTGCGTGGGCAACGTGGTGATGAGGGTGCGGTTGTGGTTGCGGGTGGGACTGGGGGGCGTTCAAGGGAGACAAACCGAGCAGACCAAGGGCGGCTTCTGTCGCATCGCTGTTCATCACACCCACGAGATACACCAAAGAAAACGCCTGATTGAGTCGTCCCCGTGTTCCAGTCGTCGTCGTCGATGTCGATTGTGAGTGCTAAGCGTTTTTCTCGTTGCCGTCGCTGTTGTTACTGGCAAGACGGTCACCCTCCTTGCAGCACTGACCGCTTCCCCAAGAGTAAACTGCGAGATCCCTTTGAGCCCAACGAGCTCGACAACGAGCAGACCAGAAAGATGAGAGTGGCGAAAGACAAGTTGGACGTTCCCTTGCAAAGTCACCCGGTCTAATTCACTTCCTCTTTCTCTGCTCGCTTTTCCTCCAAACACAAGCCAACAAAGGGGCTTTTCCCGTCCTTTCAAGCTCCGACTCAATCTCGGCGTCATGTCGTAGACGATGTCGCCAGCCTCGCTGGTCTCCACACTCGAACAGCAATCTTATCCGTTGGTGTTATTCGACATCGCGTGTACCTACGCTAACACGAACGTCAACCGCGTGGTCTAGCCTTGCAGCTCCATCAGCGGATCGGACAAAAAAAACCAGATATGAGATCTTACGATGGCGTACCTCTCCACCCGCACAGAACAAACAAATACTGGATGTGGCATGCGGGATCCATGTCGGGCGGTGACGCCCTTCGACGGTTCTCGTTGGACGTGTGAGCAAAGTAGTTTGGGCTATCAGACGTAAGCACTTCCATTCTGCCTTCTTTTACACCGAACCCGCGGTCTGCCACATTGCCAAAAAAATTCTACACGCTACATATTACGACTAGTCTAACAGGGCTTCGTGCAACGGTAAGGTGATTTCTGCGACTTAACGCACTTTCTGGAATCCGTACCGTTGGTATGGAATACGTGCAACCAGGCAACTCAAAAAATATTCGGACACGGCTTGACCCTTTCCTTCTAATTCCACTACCCAGTTCTCTCAACGTGACGTATACACCTCGATGACTCACAACCACGTACCTGAAGTCTGTCTTTGTCCTTCCTGATCCCGTCCCCACCGGTCCTTATGTACGTTTGTACATAAAAATTGGCAAACAGTCCCAGAAAACTTGTGAGGAGAAGAGTACCAAACATCGCCACTTTCTCGTCACCATCGCAGTCTCCGATATGCGGCAAGTACGGCCAGTACGTGAACGCGAAGTGTTGATACACTGCGGTGAACGAAGTCAGTCTAGACTTCTCTGCGGGCCGTTGCCCGACGCTGTAAACCTGACTCACACCCGAAATGGAACAGGAATACGTCAATGATGAACTGGGCTATCTGCATCGTCGTCAGATGCCTTTTCCACTGCGCCATGGGGGTCAAGTACGACATATGCACATCAAAGTGAAACCAAGGAGATGACGAACGCACCCATAGCTTGCCGCCGCCTGCGGTTGCGAAATAGTAATAATCTGCCAGCCAGACGTGAGGACCCGCTCGCAATAGCGCATATATGGAGCTTACACATCACGATATGCACTCCCAAGTTGAGGCAAATGATCGCCCATGCCTGCAAAAGAAAAACAGAGTCAGCAGAGAAGCAAGGCACCAAATCCATGCGTCCGTCACCCCGCTAAATTTGGCGTCATTCTGCATAAACGTCAAGAGTGCCGTTGTGGAATGATGGAAAACATGTAAAAATGCTAGCATGTAGGGGTCATTGTCGTGTCAGTGACGCTAATAGTGATGAAACGACTTGCAGAGCGGTCGTTTCTTGAGCACCAAAAACACGGTGTCCAAGAACTCGATGTACTTGAAGTAATAATTGATGATGTAACAAAACTCGAGTCTCTGAAACCATCTGCGTCAGGGAACGATCATCTCGGATCCAAATTAAGATTTCACTCTGGTCCGTGACGCTTTCGCACAAAACGCGTCGAATGCACCGACGGTGTACCATAACTCTGTGACCTCTTCGATTATCACAACAAGTAATACCAGACTTGAAAGCGAAAGAAACGCGTTGTGGACACGAAAGGCGGTTTTCAGCTTGAATGCAAGCTGGTCCTTCATGATCTCCTGCAACCCGAATACGACCGCCAAGTAGGAGATGATCGCCGTCGATACTGCGGGCCATGTAGACATTGGCGTCTGCCCCGGAATCCACGTGGTGAGAAAGGGGGGAACCGAAGGTAAGACGGAGATTAGGACGTCGGCTATCATGGATTGCTGTATGGAGGATTGGACAAGGACAGGAAGGAAAATGAACGGAATTGAGGAGTTTTATATTGAACTTTTGGGTTTACTAGTGACATGACAGCATCTCTGATCTGGGTAATCAAATTCCCGATTCAACGCCGCTTATATCATAGTCCCGGGACTGCGAAATATTTGGCTCACTAGCTCATCCAGCGACAGGCAATTAATCTCGCCGTTCCCTCCAAGTCAGCAACGCCATTGTCGCCCGAGATCCCCCCGTTGGGACAGGACCATAGTGTCGGCATAATGTTCAGTCAGTTTCCGTACCTACACCAACAATGAACGTGCATGACTTCGGAAAGAGGAGGAACAAGCCCATCAAGTCTTGAGATGAGTCGTCGGGTCAAACCTCCTTTGAGTCTACACAAGCCCCTGAACAATTAGCCGAGGTCGCCTGACTCCTGAGTATTCTGCACTTTGCCGAGCGGTCTTGTGCTTGTTCTCCATCTCGTGTCAAGTTCGTCCTGTCGGTCGGCGATCCACGCCCTAGTCGATCAGCATGAGCGTCATGTCACTAAAAACAGGTTTGCCGCAAACGATTTCTCCCCTCTGTAACATTTCCACCGCAGTCACATCTCTGATTCACAGGTGTTTGCGAGGAGAAAAGCAAGTTAGCCTGCTTCGGAACTTGCAGTCAAGAATGATTCTCAAACGATTCTGATGCAGTATTCATAGGGAACAGTACGGGTTGTGGTAACCCACGTGGGTCGTACCCGCATCCAATCCCCTGTGTCGCTCATGCGTACACGGGTATAGGTATACCCATGCAAAACCGCAGACGGGTACTGTGCGGGTAGGTACGTGTTTATCCGTGTTTATCCGTAATAAGTATTCGGAACGCTAGGGTACCCACACCCAGTCAGTGTGTTTCATGCACTCCAAACTTTCCCTTCCAGTCGTTCCCCCTCTATAGTTGTGTGCAGTTTGAGTCCGGTACGTACGTGAATTTTGCCCGTCATACGCACAGAACTCTCCCGCGCGTCCGTCCTTGTCTCCTATCGTGCCGCGAGATCACAAGTGAGCGCCAAGCTAGCAGATTCCTTTCCTCCAAAGCAGAGAATCTTACAGTGGAGACTCGTCCAAATGCTCAATACCGAAATCCAATCCAATTACTCCGTCACGCCACGCAATACGATTTTTCAAACGATCAGCCTAGTGAGGCGAACCGCTGCACCAAACCCAACCGCTAGATCTAGTCCAATCGCCCCTCAAAGGTTGGCATGAATGGGGGTGAAACCAAGGGTCACGCCGCCATCCTGAGAATGGCGTTCAGCAACCATCATCTCAAATCCTTGGTAAGACACACGGCGGACGTACAAATCTATCGCCAGCGCAGCAGACTGTCCGCTGGGTGCCACCGCCTACACCAACGTCTTGGATAGGCGAGCAACGATGGAAAACACGTCAAATCACTGCCCGACGACAATCAGAGTAACATGGACCTACAGTCTGGACGCTGCTGCAACGATTTACGGGCCCGTTCAAGTTGTTGAATTGGCATGCCGATACCGACACGAACGCAAGTCCGGAAGATTTCATCATTAAACCATATCTTCAAGCGCTTCAGTTGGGGGACATTTGACCGACTGTTTCGCTCTCCGAGGATTCGTTGAGCTTGAACGGGTTGTCATGGATTCTGCAAATAAAGACGCACCCGAGCATTCCATGTGTACTAGAAACACTCCAATTGCTCCCTTGCCCACTGGTAGTCACATCCGCGTCGCCGACAAAGACTCAACATGGTCGACTCAGTGACGTGACCATAGACAAGTCCAAATTTCCTTACGGGTCCAAGCGGCGGTACTGTAACCCGATTCTTACGGTACCCGGGAGTAAAATTAAGAGCACTGCTGGAATGAGTCAATGACCCACCAAGACTCAAGACTCGTTGATATACGAGGATCTTGCTCTGCCATGCAAGCCTCAGCCTCAGCGAACCAGATATTTTGACAATCCACTCACAAGTCAGTCAACCCACTCGGACAACTCGATCAGCCACTGAATGCCGAGCGCTAAGCTTCCGAAGTTATAGTACCCCAGGCACATGAAAACCTACTGAATGACTCTTTAAAGGTAAACGTCTAACAAATGAACTAGAAAATACCATATACGATACCTAACCCTTAGAAACGTCAGCTATATTGCACCAGAGTTGAACGTCATTAAAAATATCTCTCGGTCACACCAGAGTCCGGGGACAAATTTAGACACCAAAACCAAGTCAATTAGACCACGACTAGTATGATTTTCAAAATTATCAGCCAAGTGAGGTGAATCACTCCACCAACCCAACTACCAACTCTTATCCAACTATCCCTCAAGCATTGACGTTGATGGGGGTACAACCAACAGCGACAACACCGTTCTAGTAATTTCGTTCAGTAACTATCACCTGAGATCCAATGAGGATAATGGATACATACGAAGCTATCGTTGTCACAGCAGACAGTCTGCTGGGAACAGCTGTTGCTGCCCAAACCAATGATCGAGATGGGGTTGCAGGTCAAGCCGAGAGGGGTACTAGCAATGACGTTAACTTC
>JBBPRQ010000529.1:0-23182 GCA_038093095.1 Boletus insuetus | reverse complement strand
CCCCCCCACGATTTCGTCCCCAAGTGGGCCTATTTCTGATACACTCCCCCGCCCCCCCCCCCCCCCCCCCTGCAACCCGTCGGGACGCGTGTGGACGTGGTTCTTGATGGAAGCCATGGGTAATTCGTATGAACTTTTTGAAAGTGGATATGTGTATGCTATGACATGTTGATGGGGCACAAGGACGAACGAGCTTCCTTTTCCAGATCAATGAATTTGCATTTCAGACGTTGTCTCTCCCCCCGTTGTCTCGACGCCAGTCGTCGTGGGCTCACCACACACACACACACACACATCTGATTTCTTGAACCGCGCTCCACAGCGATATCCGCTCCGACGGCACACACACACAAGTGGAACACGCACCGTGACACGTCTCACGCGCGCTCTATTTGATTCGAATGGAAGCTGGTTTCGAAGTCGGGTTTTTTTTTTGAAATTTCATCTGTCCGCCTCGCTCTCGAACTGGTTCCCCGTGTTCGAGATCGTGTTGCCTGGACTGGACTCGAGAACGAGCTGACCTTATTTCCGAGCGGTAATGTCCAGAATCAGCTGTATTACAACATCCCAGGTATCGCAGACCGTATCCGATCAAGAAAGGGTGGGACGATCGACTGACTAACCGCTTACGCCCATGATTAGTTGAAAAGTAAGTACGTGAAGAAAGCGGAAACTCGATATCAAGGAACATCAACAGGGAGAAAAATGGGCACGTGGAGGAATTACTATGCACATTAAAGGGAGAAAACACCGCTGGAGGCAAGGAAGAGACTAGCCAAACAACATACGCAAGAAGCCATCCATTAGAAAAGAGATTCACAATCAGACGGAGTGACAATGCGATACAAACGCACACGGATGGGTCACACGCAGCAGCGGGGAAAAAAAAGGAATACGACAACATTGAAGATGATCAACATATTCAAAAAAAATAGTTTATTATCTATCCCGGGTTAGGCTGGAAGACCACCGCACCCCAATCCTTGTCAGTGAACGGACACGGCAGAGGGGGGAGGTGACGGCGCTGCAGATGGTATATCAGTTGGGTGTTCACCGACCTCTTCCACTGGGGAAACGCCGGGTTCTGGGCTCATAGATGCCGAAACTTCAGACTTTGTTCGGGCGTCCCCTTCGATCGCCTCTTGCTCATCACGAGCACTACTGCTAGCGACGTTCTCGTGTGGGACTTCGCCGTTCATTTGACCAGCCTGCCCGGCTTCTCGGGCGGCATATGCCGAGTCTCGGAACGAGTGTTTGCCAAGATCACGAGAGAAGCTATACAAAGAACGGATATCGTGGCCACCTCGTGCTTCGATATCCGTATCGGTTTCGGGTTCACCGTCGCTTTCATCAATAGCGGTACGCAAAGAGGAAACGGCAATGTTGGTGTTGCTCATAAATCCGGCAACTGCCGGAGTGTGGTATGTTGGACCAAGAGATGGAAGAGGGGGCATGGAGTATGTCCGGGGTAGGGGGGGAGGTAGGCCGCGTCCTGAAAGTCGCGACGCGGCTAGCCGGGCCGCAGGGATTGGTGGCGTCGATGCGGCAGATTTGGTCTTCCGGAGAGGCCGGGTGGCGCGACGTGCACTACTACTCTTCGAGGAGGCGCGTTGGGGAGCAGAAGAGGATTCTTCGGCAGTGTGCTCCTCGCCAGCAGGACCTGCGGGTGAGTCGACGGAGGTCTGGGAAGAGTTGTCACCCTTGTGCACGCGCAAGTGCTGGAGGAGGTTATCATTGCGGTTAAAACGTTTATCACACGCCGGGTGAGGACACTTGAAGGCTGATCAGGAACGATTAGCACTTGCCTTCGCCGAAGATAGGCGTTGTGGTACGATCGAACTTACGTTTCTCGTGTGTGTGGATGGATCTGATGTGCCTCTTTAAATGCTCACCACGGCTGAAGCATTTACCGCAATCTTGCACTTTGCACACGTAGACTCTTCCCTTTTTGCCCTCCACGTTTTCGCCTTCTGCGTTGGGATCTCCTGCGGTTGGTACGCGTCGGCCACGACTCTTCTTTGTCAAGTTCGGAACCGGTACGGGAGGTGCGGTACGTATACGGGGACCACGACGCTCTGCGGTAAACGAGCTGGAAGAGGCATCCAAAAAGGTGTATTCTCCAGCGGGAGGAGATACGCGAGGGATGATGGGTGGGACCTCCACCTCGGGAGGTTGTTCTGCTTCGTCAACGACGGTCATGGAGGACGACGAGGGCAACAAAGGGGCAAGCTCCATCCTCGGGATCTTGGCCGGCTGACAAGCAGGATCCTGGGTGGCCTCTTCATCTGTCTCTTCATCTACTGCTCGCGCGTCAAAAGCTCGTTTAAGGGCAGCCGGACCCTTTTGTGGTCGTTGTTCGTCGTCTGTGTCGTCTTCCTTGCTATATTTTCCCCAACGTACTGTGGGGCGGCCAGTGGTCTGGGATCGCGTAATTCTTCGTGGGCTGGATGCGGAGTCGGGCGTCGAGGGGGATTGTTCAACCTGAAGAGAGGGGTAAGCCGATGACCGGTGGTTCGGCGTCATCCTGGTCAGGGACTAAGTTGGATAAAGGGCAAAAGTTTGCCGACCATTTTCTGCGGTGTGTTTAGGTCAACGAGCGTTGCGTCTTGATCAAGCGCGGTCTGCAGGACCCCGTTTGTGGTTTTTTCGGCTCCTTCGGGACCTTGCATTGTTTTTACAGTGCCTGATGGGAGAATGAGAAGAGACTGTTTTCGAGGGCGGGGAAATCATACGTGTAGGGAAAAGACGGACAAGAAATGTGCGGAGGGAAGGAGTAGGCTGGGGAGAAGGACAAGAACAAGTTTTTGGGCTCAGGGAGGGACTGGGGACGGGACTGGGAGCGATGTGTTTGATTGTCGGAGCCCCTGTCCAAAGCGGACGGACAAGGGAAAAAAAAAACGAGATCAAAAAGACCACGTGTCCACCGGTCCACGGCAGATGACTCAGCGGGTCCATGGACCACCGTGCCGACACCGGCATCTCCTCGTTCACTATGACTGTGCCATGATAGGCTCACTCTACCCCCACAGCGGCGCTCGTTTTGGGACATTGTCACTGAGCGAGCCCGCCCGGCGTGTGTCAATATTGCACCTTATGGTCGACCGTTCCACGTCGTGATGAATTTGCCCAGTGGTATCCCAGATGCGGCATTGGACCCTTCTCCGGCCCGAACACTCCTCTCCCCCCATTCTTGTATCGCTCTCCTCCACTGCGTCGCCATACGTGCAAGGACGCCACAACTTTTTTTCAAATGCTGCTCCCTAGAAAGCCCACCCACCTTCCATGTCAAGTAGCCTATTCGGATCTCTAGCTTGCTAACGCTCTGGTCGTTGTTCGCGTCCAGGACACAGGTTACGTTTCCTCTCCACGACGCACAACACGAGGCCTCGCCCGTTATCAGTGCGATCGGTATTCGGGTCCGTTGTCACTCATATCTCGCTTGCCAGGTAATTAAGTACGGAACTCAGTCTTCCCCAGCGAACAAGACAGCCCTCGGGACGGAATGCGCAGTCGGAGCGCAATGGCATTGTGTACGATTCAAGAAACACCGATGAGGCCCTCCGCAGATCCGCGGTAGCTCTCGATACGGTATGTATGCCTTTATTCTCATGGTCGGTCAATTATTAACCCCGGTGGAGCACTCTGGCTGACATTTACGCAGGGTCTACACGCGATGTTGCATTCGCCGTTCCTCCTGCCTCTCACGACCCCTGCCATTTCCCTGGAACAGTGATAAGGCTATCTTGGATCCCTGAAAGGACTAGACTCGACAATGCTCGCCAAGCATTTCATGTATGATCAATATTATGCCACTTCCCTGGTGCCTTTCAAACCGAATGTCATTCAACGTCTCCAACTTTCCGCCGCATCGGCGTGTTCCGGTACCTTGCCAGCCCGATCTTGTCTGATCTTCCTTATCACGACATTTTGTTTATAGCCGATGGCGTGTCCAGCTGGTTTATGTATACAGCCAATCCACGAAGCCCCCGTGTGCCCCAATCGGCCGTTTCGTAAATCTCGAACCTACGAGGTTGGGGCTTTGGAGACTAATATTGTCTAGTTTAGATAGTTTAATTCGGAATTGTACGCGAGAGAGCTTCGCTGAGCTCGTCGACAAGGTTTGGTTGCTTTCGGTGATTGGGCTACTCCACACCGCCCGGCAATTTGCTTTCAAGGGTGAACATCGTGAGCGCAAAAACGTGCACCGGAGTTGCCTATGGACCAAGTGCTTCCTTCTAGCCAGGGATGGGATCCTCACACCTTCGATCAGTCACGCCTCGAGGTGGAGCCATGCTTGCCACATGCATGCGGTAGTGCCGAATTTGCATTCATTCTCGTCTTGATGTGAGGCTGACTGATCCCAAAAACATACAGCACCCACAGAATCCTGCCATTTATGCCAGCATCGGCGCTACGGATGGCTTCTGGTGTCTCGCCATTGTCCTGATCGATGGCACGCGTGGCCTTGATAGGGATTTCACACTGCACAGGACGTGGAGCTTGAGCGGTCCGAGTAAGATGAGCCTAGGATGAACGCCATTCATTCCGACCTGAGGCCGTGGCGGGCTGAAGAGAGTGGCCCGGCGAGAGCCTGATGAAACAAGCTACTCCGCAGACATCCGTGTGGTGATGTGAATTGCCTGATCTGTTGCGTTCCATTCATTTATCTCATTTATCGTTCTCCATGGCATGCAGTTGATGGGGGTTCTGCTTCCGGCGGTCACTTACGTCTAGTGGCTCGCTCCCGCGTTCGACGGCCGGAAAATGACGGATTACGACCCATGGATATTGATAGCACGGGGGATCACGAGGACGATGTGTCAATGTGCGAGGCACGAAGGACTGCAGGGACCCGCAATATAAACACTAAATAGAAGGTTGGGTGGATGTATGAAAATGATCGGTAATTCCTGGGAAACTCCCAGAGAGCGCTCGCCGAGGGGAGATGGCAAATGAATTAAAACTTTCATCGATGGCTTGATGGACGGCGCGATACGAAGAGGTGAGTCAAAGTGTCGCATGGTTGGGTGATATGAACGACCCCCCCACAGCACGGATCGCTCGTCTAGGCGATTCCAGGCAGGATGAAAAGGGTGGCCGGGGGAGATACCGAAGCCGTCGGGATGATTTGGGGAAGGATCACGAAGAAGGCCACGGGTGCAAGCTTACGTCGGACTGGTAGTGACTACGGCGTACTAGTATTTGCAATCGAACGGTGAAGAGAGAGCGGAAAAGAGAGTGAGCGTGAGATTTGCAGAGGGAGGAGATGTATATGGGATGGGTACATAATGAGAGAGGCGAAACGAATATGATGATAACGTTGACAGGGAGAGTGACTATCAAAGATCAGACGATTGAGAGGGATCGGAGATGCAAGGTTTGAAACCTTAGATTTTGCCGAGATGGGGGATCCCCATCTCGAACTGATTCAGACCGATTCGTTGTCTCGAGGGGACGGAAAAGAGCTGCGGCGGACGTCCCGACCGACTCCAAGGGCACGGTGAGAACTGGAGCGCGTTATGGCAGTACCTGGCTCTCAAGAACCGTCTCGGAAAGCACCTCGCGCAGAGGATAACCCATATGGTAAAGATACGCCGAGAGATCGTATCCGTGAACTTGTCCAAGAAGAATCAACAAGGATACACAGGCGAGTGAAATGTCCTTCTACTATGTACATTAAAACATCTTCTCGCCGGCTAACTCTCCCAAAGCTCCCAGCTTTTCCGTCCGTCGGCGGTGCTGCATTCCTGTACATTTGCTCGGTCTCTCCCGCCCCTTCTTGCACCGCTTCCCCTCTCTGACTCACACTGCCGCTCACTGCAAAGTCCTTGACTCTTGACAGCACTCGCCTCCCTTTTAACGACCCTTGACGACCAGAAACACGATCCCAGCCATCCACCCCCGCCGACGCCGTAACGAGTCCTGTCCCTGCCAACTCGATCGCTTCGAGTTCATTGTCAGCCTCTGCGGCGCCTCCCCGTTTTTCTCCGTTCGCTCCCAAATTACAATTACCCCACAGCCACTTCGATCACGTCCCCCCCCCGTACCTGAACAGGCGACTTATTGCCTGGTGCGCGTCGGTTCTTGTTCTTGGGTATGACCAACAATTTCCAACATTATCAATTGCATATTTCCATAGAACGCTCCGGCCGTTCCTCAGTCATCCTTGGCGTCGATACGATTCACTAAATAATCTACTTTCCTTTAAAATGCAGTCGTCGGACTCGAACGGCTATTTCGCTTATTTCGCTCCCTCTCTCCATCCTCTTTCTTCATCTCCAACTCGAGCCTCATTCTACGGATCCGTAGCAGTCGCCAGAATGTCCAATTCACCATATCCTACTGCCACCCAGTCCCACTCCAACCCTCTCCTAGCATTTAATCACGGGCATTTTTCCCCACCCGTTCATGCTATTTCCTCCTACCGTACTCCATCTCATCACTCTCCCCTCCATCAAACGAGCCTGGGCTATAGCCCTTACTCATCGGACGTCTCTGCCGCATCTGCTGAATCCCCGCTATCCTCCTCGTCTGCCAACGAGAGCCCCCTTCCCGAACCTCCCATCGATAACATGGATAACGACCTGGCAGCCCATGTCGCAACGGGCAATGACGACTACTATCCGTACACGACGTCGGAAGACACATCGCTTGGCTATCCATACGGCCATATCGGCGCTCGTCCCCTCCCTCTTTCGACCTACACTCTGGACAGTCCAGAATTCTACAAGCAGCCCGTTTCGGCCCCCCTACCCTTGAATCTCTCACTCGCTATGGGTTATTCATGGTCACCAGAGGCGAAGAAATTCCAGCCGCTATATCCGCCGATACAGCAAATCCAAAGGCAAGGACATAGCCCCACAAAGTATCCTACCCAGCCACCCGTCTCCGCACCCACACAGTCGGCCACAAGGGCTACCTGTGGTAGTGCGCAGCCTTTTGAGCAGGAAATCGACGAGCCCGAGATTGTTTATCCACAGCTTCCTTCTCGGCCTTATACCAGTGCGCCTACACAATTAACGCAGCAATTCTCGTCAGGGTACTCGCTTAGGCAAGGCGTCAGCATCAAACAGGAAAATGATATCCCCTTTCCTGACGTGTACAATAGGTCGGCTGACATCGCCGGCCCTAGCAATGGCTTTGGGGCTTATCGCGCCCTCTTGGACTCAGGTTCGCATGCCTCGATCCTGCAGCAATCCCCCAGGGACACTGACCATCCATCTGCCTCAGCTCCCACCGAATCATCTGCGGCACTTGATCTGGCTCTACAGTATGGTCCATCTCCGACCAATCAGACCTCGATGAATGCGCCGGTCCTGTCCGCCCCCGTTCCGCGACATTCAACGTACTTTGGAACGTCGCTGGTCAATAATTGCGAACGCACGTGCCAGGAACAGGAACAACAGCAGGAGCGGCATGCGCTGAGGGTAAGGACCCAGGGTCTTCAGGAGCAACGAACTGTCCGGCCGGCCGAGGTATCCCCGGTCATGGGCTTTGCAGAGCTACCAGATGGGGGTGACGAAGACGCAGAGGGGGAGCCTGACGTTGTACCCTTGAACCTTCACGATCGCAGCACGGCCAGTGGACATAATACGGTCGGAGCTTACGACTACACGGGAAAATTCATTGGAGGGTCGTTCTCAGGGACGGGTAGTAGGGAAGATACGGAGGGGCTAGAAGAATCAAATGGCCGTGACCTCGCCGACTACGATTACAGGCCAGAGGTGGATGACGACGCTGGAGACGGCGACTTTCTGCCACGCAGCCGGACTACGTCAAAGAACACGCGGAGCTTACGTCCTCGATCCATAGCCGGTAGAAACCCGGTTCGGTATCATCCATATGGTGCAGATGTCTCACCCTCTGCCGTCAAGGGTTCTCCCAGGTCACCTCTCGTATCTGCCTCCGACATGTCACCCGCTTCATCAACTGGACAAGCGGGGAAGATGCGGAAGAACGCGAGGACGCTTCCTATTCCAGTTCCCGTCCCAAATCTCACGAAAAAATCAAGAGGCCGTAGAGTCCCCACCGTGAGCGGTGCGAACGGGCGCGGCCAAAGAGATGCAGCGCTGGGCGCTCGCATCTATCTCTGTGACGTCAGCGGTTGTGGGAAATGCTTTGCCAGAGGAGAGCATTTGAAGAGGCATATCAGAAGCATTCACACCTATGAGAAACGTGCGTCGTATACCCCATCTATGTGTCACAATTCGCCAACTTATGCCTCCCTAGCGCACAAGTGCCCGTATCCTGGGTGTGGTAAGGAATTCAGCCGACATGATAACCTGGGACAACACATGAAGGTTCATAAAGACTTGCCAAAAGTCATGGAGCGCGTGAGGGGCGGAGAAGCAAGTTAAGATCTCGCGTACACGTAGCCAAGGTCTGTGTTGGGTGACAGTCCGAGGTCATACTGGGTACTCACCTGCGACGTGACGGCAGTCGGACTTTTGACACTCTGGACAATGCGCTTTCCTTTCTGTCCCTCGTCTTCTTATTCGTCTTATTTCCAAACATGTGGTCTCCATTCATCCTCGTTATTGTCCCTCCATTCCCCCCTTTGGACATTCTTCCATGCACCGCGCTGTCGTCGAGGTAGTCAGCATTCCGTCTGCACCATCGCTCCATGGTTTCCTGTGCACTGGCGATATACCCACAGGCCGTGCCGCCCTCGCTTCGACAGGTTCTTGGTCTATGCACGCCTGGATTTTTCCATGCCATCATGCCATTCCGTCAACTCCTCGGTCTCAACTTTGCCAACGCCACCACGCCCATCACACGGCAACTTCTGGACGTGTAGCCTCTCGCCTACTTAGGGTCGCAATTAGGCCGACCAACCACCCTGCTCGTGCTGGCTCTTCATGAAATCGTTGTCCTTTCCCCTGTTTCTTTTTCACATTAACTTCCTTCCTCGGTTGTAGATGCTTAACGAATTTCCACGCCCTTCACGACCTTTTCCCCCTGTATTTTATCGCCGTCCGTTGGGACGGTGGGGATTGTGTATCATTATTCGGCATCATCACATTCGGACACTTTTCCCCCCAGAGGCTCGTCATGTTGTTATTGTACCAATCGGTCGGAGTATGTAGCAAATACGTTATGGTTGTAAAGTATGGTACGGCGTTGGGCCATATGTGTGTTGGAGATCCCAGTGACATCTTTTGGGATGATGGCAGATTGGCGCGAATGAAAAAAACAAAAATGTCTTTTTTGACTGAAACTGTTTGCCTTGTTCTGGCATTTTCATGTGATACCGCGTCGAGCCACAAAACCTGGGACATCCTGAATCTCGGACAGTTATGCCCGATCAGTAAGGTGCGCTCGCAACTCAGTATCTCAAAAGAGATCCGACCAGTTGGGGCTCAGCGAACGCTTTGGGACGACTCGGCAGACTCAATGTCTCGGCGGAATTCACGAGTACAGCGGGGTACTGTATTACGGTGGCTACATTTGGAGTTCGAGGAACAAATGTATACAGCAGCGATCATGTGGCTTTGGGGGGAACAAATAAAAATGAGTCAGACGGGCTAGCGAAAATGATCGGTGTGAAAAAAAGAACGTACAAAACAGAAGGAGAACGCGATCGGGGGTCATGCCAAGGGACGATGTTAGATAGGTGACGGAGACAGTATCGTGATAATCTACAAAGAGCGTGGGTAGTTGACGGGTTCACGGAAAGGGCTGCCACATGTGGTGGTGGTTGTCATGCATCATCTGTCATGATTCCAAAGAATTCCTGTTCGTTGATTTCTCCGTCTTGGTCCAGGTCAAATTCGTCTATCATCGCTTGCCTGAGGAAAATGGAAGACCAGAGGTGAGCAAATATAGAACGCAAATAGTTGAAATAATCGCGTTTTTGGGAAATAGCGGTGAACAACAATTGGTACGGCAAAGGAAGGACGGTCCCACAGCACGGCATACGAAAACGGGGTAGTGGGCTCAAGTGCTGCGCGATGCAGGGTGTTTGCGCCCTAAAAAAAAAGTGGGGCAAGTTCGGGGACGATCACCACTCACAGCTCGTCGTCTTCCAGACGGTCACCTATTTCCTTGGCCACTCTTCTGAGGTTCCGTAGACTAATCTTGCCCGTGTTATCGTCGTCGAACAGTTGGAACGCACGACGGATCTCTTCCATCGGATCTCGTGCGAGGATCCGCTCGCTCACTGGGAATTCGACGTGAGTAACGAGATCAATAAGGACGAAATTGGGAATAGGCGAGGGGGGGCCGTGAAGCCACTATCAAGGGATCCGGCGGCTGGCGGTAATGACGCGTCGGCGCGCGCGCGCGCGTAACAAGGACAATGGGATGACCATCCTGGATAGAAGATGACTCAACTGATTTTTGCAAAATCTTCAAATTCCATGAGACCGTGACCGCTCTTGTCATGGTCCCTGAGTATTTTCAGCACTTCAGCCTTCTTCATGTCGAAACCGAGCGCGCGCATCGCGACTTTGAGCTCGTGGTAGTCCAAGGAGCCGTCCTTGTCCGTGTCAAAGAGCTCAAAGGCCTCTTTTATCTCTTGTTTCTGTTCATCCGTGAGTTCTGGGCGTGTATGTGTCCGTCGCTTGGATTTCTGCGCCGAGGTCGAGTACATTGCTGAGGGTGTTGTAGACGAACGTCGAAACTTCGAGTCGTTGCTGGGAACAAGAGCGTGGTCACGTGCACACAGCATACGCGTATAGGACCCCTGACACCGCTCATTTAAGGGTGTCCCCCGACGCGACACCTTCCTTGCCAACCCGCTGCGATGGCCCGCTGCGATCCCTGCGATCGCTGGTTTCAGTCCTGGTCTTCGTACAAACAGCACATGTCGATGTCTCCCTTTCACAACTACTGTGGCGACTGCAACAGGGACTTTGACTCTGGGTGGGCTCTCGAACAACACTTCATCCAGAGTCCCAATCATCACTACTGTCGCAAGTGTGGTACACACTTTGAAGACGATGACGACCTGACCACGCACTGCGTTGACGACCACGACTACTGCGAAAGATGTGACCGGTTTTTCCAGAACGCGCGTGGCTTGCACGAGCACAATCGTCAGCGCCACCCCTATTGCGTAGAGTGTCGTCGTGTTTTCAACTCGGAGAACAACCTCCGTGCGGTAAGTCCCTCCGTGGTTATTGTCTGTACATCCGGCGAATGCTTTCTCCAGCATATGGAATCCAGCGTGCATCGTCCAAGGAATATACCCTGTGCATTCCAACACCATGGCTGCACGCAATTCTTTATCAACAAGTCTTCCATGATATCCCACCTCGAGAATGGGGGCTGCCCGTCCGGTGCTACTCGCAGGATGATTGACCGATGGGTCCAGCTCAACGACCGCGACAACGCGGTCACCGTTCCTCGCCGACTCCTTACCAATGGTGACGACACTCGGTACATCGCCACAGAGCGATCGTGGAATGGCTATGCGTACGAGTGTGTGCTCTGCCACAACACGTTCGGGACGCTCGCCGACCTCAACCGCCATCTCGCGAGTCCGAGACACCAAGAGAAGATATACCGCTGCCCTCTCCACACCTGTCTCATGAGGTTCAACACGCTTAGTGGGCTGTGTCAGCACGTTGAGAGCGAGAGCTGTGGCATATTAAAGTTCAGGGCCGTTCGCGAGGGAATGGACGGCTTGCTGAGGGACATGGGTAGATTGAGGTGAGTCAGAGGCGGTTCGTCTGCATCTGACATTGCACTGAGTATGAAAAACAAGGTTAGGTGCTTGAAAGTCCGTGACAGTTTCCCAATGGGTCGAAACCCAAAGCTTGTTGGTGGCGCCTATCTATGGAGCGTTGCCATACCCAGATGGCCGCCCATTCATATGCTTTTCCCTTTTCATAGAGCTGTGCCTCGTGCACGCTTGGCTATTACTACTATTTCCGTAACGTGTACGCTACGTTGTCTGGTCGTGATGGTGAATTTGATTCATGCAATCTATGATCAACGCCCAATTGGAAGGTTGGACGGCGTCCGCTTTGTTGGCTTGACACCAAGTGCTCAACGAACGCCACATGAAGGTCTTGAACTCGTTCAGCCAACGATCGCTCCATCTGATTCATATCCTGCCCTTTTTATGTCACGAGGTGGCCGCCAACACGGAAATTATCGTCTTCTCGTCCTCTCGAGAGCCCACAGTTGATGCACTCGGAAATTGGTGCGTTTCCTACCACAGCAAGTTCGGGTGAGGGAAGGCCCTCACGTACCTCCCAGGTCAACGCTCCGTCCCACAGATAATGAGTGGCGATGGCTCATAGAGCCTGCTGCGCTTCATACACCCGCATGTTCACACCCCAACGAAGCCGATACCCCATTTTCTTCGACATGCCCCCACGCGCTGTGGCTCCTCCTGGACCTGGACGACGACAAATGGGCATCCTACGCCACTTTTACGCTTCGTTTGTCTTGGGCTGCTTCTGTACGTCCCTTGTTTTGCTCACGCATTGGGTTGACGTGGACAATGGACACGATCCCCTCGCAGACACCCGTCGACTTTGAGATTGCGCTGTATTCTCCCCAAGAGGTCCTTGCTCGACACTCTGACTCGGAGAGCGCCCCCCCTCGGTCAACACATGCCCATGCCAGTGTACCACCGCACGCCACCACGCGCTCTCGATGGGCACGTATCCGCGCCGTTCACGCTGGCGTTGCCACGCCCACACTCGAGCTAGAACAACAACAAGCACCCTCTCCACAGTCACAGTCGCCGTCGCCGCCGCCGCCGCCACCACCGCCATGCGACCTCGCGCCTCCTCACGTCGCACCCTCCGTCCACCAGCCACACGCCACCATCCCGTTTACCGTGATCCTGGAACCCGTCTACGCAGGCGTACTCCCAGCGACCTTGTTACCCACCCTAGGCTTGCTCATCCCCATCGTGCTCGTCGCAGCTGCGTTCGTGCCATGGATCACTGCTTCCCTCGAGCCCCATGTCCAGCAGGCGAGAGAAGATTTGAACGCTGAGACGTTCAAGCAACGGTGATGCCTGAACTAGTGGGTGGATGCTGTTCCCAGAAAGACCTGCAATGCGGTCAAACATGCCGTTGGTGCATGGTGCGGTAGTCGGATCGAGTTCCTAGTTAGTATCGCTGATTCACTCCAATCACGTTCAATTCAATTCAATTTGATACGCGTCGGTGCATAGACACTACATGTCTGGGAGTGATATCTAGACACTCGCATCGGATACATCCGTCCATCCGAGTCCATCACGGTGTATACGCTCGTTCCGACGGCATCGACGTTGTACAAGTTTACTTTCCTCCACCCTAGATTTCATGAGATCGTCTTTGCCTGTCCTCTCTCCCACACTTGTTCAGGGAATACCTTGATCAAGCAACGCTTTCAAATTCGACCAAATGAACGGCCGCGAGCCAGGCGAGGATGATCTCCACGCGGGGACCATGAAGTGGAATATTGATATTGAGTGGCTTCTTCTTGTTCGCCTTGTCTGCCGCAGCTTGGCAGGCGCGTTCTTTCTGTCTCGCCGCAACGGGCACGAGCAAGATCCGCGCACAGTCGAGTGCCTCGACAAGGTTTACACGCGCCTGCTTGATCGCAGACGCAGAGGGCCCGTCTCGACCAGGGACGTGATTCAACGAGGACGCAAGCGTGGTTTTGGGAGCAGACGACGTCGAGGCGAATGGCGTTGAAAATGAGTCGGCGGTGTCGCCCGAGGAGGAGGAGAGCACTTCGAAAAGGGAGTTGGATGGCGACACGGGAGGAGCTTCTATCGCCAGTCTGTTTGCCACGGACCCCGCACGCATCACCGAGTGAGGTTGGATGCCAACCTTCCAACCTGATGCGAGACGTTCGAGCACTTCGATGAATTCGGCTTGGGCCATGGACCTTGGAGGGAGGAAGATGGGGTATCCTTCGAGGGCATCGACAAGTACAGCTGAACGCGCAAATGTCGTCAGGAGCGTCGGTAGTTCTCCAAGCATGAACTGGCAGATCAGGATGCTGAATCGGGATTCCACGAGCAGGGGATGATACGTTGTGAACATGGGCGGGACGAGGGACTCCGCTCCGGCGAGACCTGCTGGTCCCCCGCTGTGACTCCCAGGCCGTGACACCTCTGAGAGTAAGAATGCTATTTCGACCCTTTTGGCAAGGTCAGCGGGTACGTCTCCGCCAGCTATCGGTGGACCCCCTTCGAGCGTGTCAAAGTGCGAGAGAAAGCGTTCATGGTCTCGAATGCACTTGCGTAAAAAGCCATAAATATCCTCGCGGAAGCTCTCCTCTCCCAGGACGCCTCTGTAGGCGCGAGCCTTGGGACCATCGCTTCTCCCCAGAGGACCGTCCGGGTTCCCAATCTCGACACCGCCATAACGACCATTAGCGAGATAACACAAGCGCAATTCGGCACCGTCGGAAGCTGGACCCGGCTTACTAACATGTTCGAGTTTCACTATCGCAGACTCGATTAGATATAACGCATGCTGCAGATAGGTGGCTCCCCTCAAGAAGAGCAGCTGGGGTTCGATGGGGTCGGGTGCGTCAGGTGAAACGGATGGGTGCACGAGGAGCGGTTCCCCGTCTGGTCCTTCGACGGTGGATCCTTCTGGAGACTCGCTTGTACCATTTGGTGGTGCTTGACCATTGGTCTTGTTAGAGCCTTTCTTTTTCTTGCCGTGCTTTCCCCGTGAGTCGGAAGGCAAGGTAATGCTCCGGTGTGCTGTCCGACCCTTGCGTGCAGAACGAGCTTCCTTGAGGGCATAAGTGAAATCTTTGGTAGCAAGGGTATACTCGTCGCGGAAACAATGCACGATGCCTCGTGTTCGGTAATATTCGAGACGCTGCGGGTGGGTAGCAATGAGTTCATCCAGAACTTGGGTAGTAGTGGATTCTGCCAATTGCCTATTCGCACTGTTCCAACAGTCAAATGGGATACTTTTTCAGTCGTGGCTCAACGTACCGAGAAGGTATCTTTTCGTGAAAGAAGTGTACGTATTTCGCATCGGCATCGTTGGGATCTGAGAGGTGCCATGTTCAGACCATGGCAAACTGCAGGTGACATAGCAAAGACCTACCATGTCTGAGAACTCTTTCGGCAATGTCATCAAACACGCTCCCGCCCTGCATGACCATGACGCTACTCGCGATCTCGTCGGCCTTGTATGCCGCCGCGAGCTTCTGTACGGCAAGAGCCCGCAGTCTATGTACGCGCATGGCGCTCATGGCGACGTTTCTTCCGCCACCCATGTTGCCGAAAGCGTCGAGCCCGAGACTCTGGGCAGTCGGCCAAGTACCATTGCTCCCGCCACGCATGGATCCCAGAGCGGCAGAAGAGAGACCGGACGATGCACGCACGGAGAGTTCGGCTGCCTCGTCGATCAGACGGCGGATGATGGCAACGTTGCGGAACACGCCCGGATCGATGGGCGGGGGAGTGGGTTTGCCTGGTATAGTCAGGAGGGGTGGGGTCGAGACGGAGGAAGGCAACGGGTTGAGGTTGCGACGGGGAGAGTCGGGCGGTGTGTGGTCAGAGAGGGCATGGAGTCCTCTATCTACATCACGCGGACGAGGCAGCGCACGCGCGTGGAGGGGTGAATGTGGTGTCCGGGAGGAATGAAGAGTTTGCGAGTGGGGTTTGGCACCGGAGAGTGCTGCGGGGTCGGTGTTGAGGACGAGCAGGGACTCGAGCAACTCGAGGGGGAGTTGGAGCCACGGACCCTGGTGACGGTCCGGTTCAACTGGGGGGACAAGGGGAGGAGGAATCGACTGACATGGTATGAGCTGATATATTTCCAGTGCTTGTTTCTGCTGATGCAAAGCACGGAGGGACGCTCTGCATCTTGGATGGGCTTTCCTGGGGACGAATCAAGAGAGGTGGCCTTGCTGGCCTTTTTTTTCTTTTTCCTCTTCTTCTGGTCTGCCGGGGTGGATTCGCGCGTTGGCGATGGCTCTGTGGAAGAGATTGTGGGCGACGTCAAAAGGTCTTCCTGGGCGAGTTGGGAGCGACAACTTCGAACGGGTTGTCCGTGGATAGCGTTCTCGATGGTCATTGTGGTCATTGTGACACTGCGAGTCTCGTTCTTACAAAAACGCGCGAATCAGGAAGGTCGTTACCATGGCTGCACTACGCTATTAGGTACATGTAAGAAAGACGTCCTTTTCCTCGGACAGAGTGTTGATCGCCTGTGTCTGGAGGGTTGTCGTTTCGTTGTTGATGCTCTCCTCGGTTCCCGGTTCCTTTCCGACCTCGTGTCGCCATCAGCTGTCCCATTTCGCTTCCAGTCCTCGAGGCTCTTGATGGGGTCCTGCGAAAACCAAGTACCAAGTAATTTACCGTGAGTAAGATTCATAAGACACAACTCCGCTGCCACTCACATCGTACGGCAGGTCATGGCCAGGAGCTGCAGTGGCCACAGGGTCCATGTCTTGAACAATCTGCCGTATGCAGGGTCCAAGTTTAGTACAAGGTGAAGGTGGCGGCCGTGATAATCATTTGCGCCGATTCAACGCCGCACCCAGTCGGTGTCTGCTGTTGGAAACAGATAAGCTTCTTGCGGATAAGAGTACCTCCTCCCCGTCCCTCACGGTGCAGGACGAGCGCGCCAAGCGCTGTATCTTATCTATCCGAAATAGAGAAGAGATAACGGTCCATTTCTCAGGTCCGGTCGCGGGCCTATAAAGAGGAGCGCCAAATTCCCAGATCCGTTCTTCCAAGTGACCTATCACTGTCCGTCTTCTACCCCACACTGCATCATGGCCCCAGCCGCGCTTTCTCCTCTCACCACCGCCTTCCATGGCAGGCCCTTCCCCGCCAAGCCATACAAGTTTATTCACCCCCTCGACCCGCTCACCCCAGACGAGGTCCGCTCTCCGATTGGCCATCCCCGCATGCCCTAACACATCATTCGCACGTCACTTTCAGATCAATGCCGTGGCTCTCGCCATTAGGCACTACACAGCAGCCAACACCCACATCAAGGCTGTGCGTTTCATTACGTGCTGTCTCCTCCCGCCTCCGAAGAAGGATGTCCTCGCCGCACTCGGCATCCCCCTCACTTCCGGCGGTAGACCCAGTCCGCCTGTCGACATCATCAGAAAGGCCGAGTCGGACGTACGTCCCGTTTTCGCATCTTCATACGCATATCTTGATCCATCACTAGTTCATCGACGTCATCAACGGGTGAGTATTGCATCCGCGCCGCGTGATCGCTGATACCACCGTCCCGCATCAGAGGCTGCTACAATGCGGTCTTGGCTTTCAAAGCCGGAGAGTGGGAAGTCGAGTCCCTCGACCAGGTTCCCGAAGGCTCAGAACCCCAGATCACCCCCGAGGAGCTCGCAATGGCCGACGTTATCGTTCGTAACGACCCCAAAGTTCAAGCGCTCGCCAAGCAAGTCGGTAAGCGCACGTCTTCTCCCTTATCACTCGTCAGCCTGACACCACCCAACCAACGCAGGCATCGAACCGCATCAGATATACGCCGATGGTTGGGCGATCGGTTATGATGACCGGTTCCCAAAGTATCAGCGCCTTCAGCAAGCTCTCCTCTTTGCACGCTTCTCAGAGCACGAAAATCTCTATGCACACCCTCTTGTCAATTCTTGTCCTTTTAGTCGTTTTCTTCATGCCATTTTTGACTTTGAGCGTGTTTTAGGATTTTATTCCAGTCATTGACTCGGTTGCAGAAAAAGTCATCCAGATTGACTTCCCCCCCGGGTATAGGCACAATACCCAAGGATCGCACGAGCTCAGCGTCGAGACGACAGAAGCTCTTCCACTCTCTGACGAGTCATTCGCCAAATCGAATCGTGAACGAATACCGCCTCCGCTCACTTCGTACGAATTCCTTCCCGATCTGATGGAGCAGACCGACCCGACATACAAGCCACGTGAAGATGTCAAACCCTTGCACATCTTGCAGCCGGAGGGCGTGTCTTTCAAGATGAACGGACACACACTGGAATGGCAAAAGTGGAAAATGCACATTGGTAAGCGTTCTGCCCCTTGACAGGAGTGAAGGTGATCTAACATGTCGCGACCCCAACAGCTTTCAGTCATCGTGAAGGTCTTGCATTATCAACCGTTACCTACAACGACGACGGAGAAATTAGGCCTATCTTTTATCGTCTCGGTCTTGCGGAAATGGTGGTGCCGTATGGGGCACCTGAATTCCCTCACTCCAGGAAATTTGCATTTGATACGTGCGTGATAGAATCACATGACGCCAAGCATTTGACTCATTTGGATTCAGCGGTGAATATGGTATGGGAACAATGGCCAACGATCTCTCTCTTGGATGTGATTGTCTTGGAAAGATTCACTATCTGGTGCGTAAACGTGTACTCAATCGGAACACTCGTTGACTCGCGTCCCAGCCCGGTGCATTCGTTACCCATGCTGGAACAGCATTTGTCATAAAGAACGCGATTTGCATCCATGAAGAAGACGCTGGTGTCCTTTGGAAGCACACTGACTACCGTCCAGGTGGCCGTTCCCACACAGTAAGAAGCAGACGTCTTGTGGTCAGCATGGTCTGCACCCTTGCCAACTATGGTCGGACCGTCCTCTTGTTTCTCTGCGCTGTCTCTGACATAAATCTGACAGAGTACATCTGGAACTACTACTTCTACCAAGACGGCAACATTGAGCTTGAGATCCGGCTTAGTGGGGTTTTACAAGTTTACGTTGGTGGTCCTAACGAACCCAATCCTCACGGCATTGTCGTTGCACCAGGTGTTAACGCGCACGTTCATCAGCACATCTTCTCCATCCGCGTGGATCCCATGCTCGACGGGATCCACAACTCTGTCATTGAATCTGACATTGTTTCTCTCTCCGCACCAACAGGGTCGAAAGAGAACTTTGCCGGAAACGGCTTCTACGTCAAGGAACGCACCCTTACCGACCAAGTCAAAGACGGTGCACGGGACTTTGACTGGGCCGCCGAGCGTCGCTGGAAGATCGCGAATCTGAACAAGACGCATGAAGTTTCTGGGAAACCGTCGTCGTACCAGATCATGATGAAGGGAGGTTTGCTTCCTCTTTTATCAAAGGGTGATTCATGGATTGCTCGTCGTGCTTCTTTTGCGCACAAGGCACTTTGGGTGGTGAGGGACGAGGAGGGACCAAAAGGTGGAAGGATGTGGCCAAGTGGAAAGTATGTCCCACAGACTCGTGAGGAACCTGAGGATTCTGTTGGCAGATGGGTCAAAGAAGGTCATGGAAGCATCGATAACGAAGACATCGTGCTTTACCTCACTGTTGGTGCGCACGCCTCTCCACTCTTTTCTCTTCGTAGAATTCATGTCGAACCATGGCAGGCACGACGCACATTCCGCGCCCGGAAGACTGGCCGGTGTAAGTGTCTGGTTCGCGTTCACAAACGTCACAGCTGACCGTGACTTTCGATTTTGTAGTATGCCCGTGGAGCATGTCAACGTCCTCTTCAAACCCACCAGCTTCTTCACCAAGAACCCGAGCATGGACGTTCCTGGTACCAAGGACGCGTACAGCACGCCTGCGTTCGCCAACGGGCACTCCAACGGGTACAACCGGAACGGAACGAACGGAACGAACGGTTATGGTTCGCCGACGTGTTCAGGTTGCGGGCACTGAAGTGGTCATGTCTTTCTTGTGTCATGCAATGTATTCAGAACGTGTAATCATGCTGTTCTTTCCTATGTGCTACCGTATGTTCCATGCCGATGTCCTTTTTGTAACACTTGTTGAATGAGAGTGTTTGTTCTCCAAGTTGGATACCTATACCTATTCTTGTTGAGCATACGTGCTGAAAACAGAGCTTGTTGATGTACTCACTGGGCATACATGAGCTTGGCGTTCCTCCATGATGTAGCAAAAGCCACAATCGATAGATATATGCGCAGTTCATTGTACACGCTCGACGTTAGAAACTCAGTCCTTGTACTGTCGAACGCCTGACATCCCCCTCGAGCGTCCACACCTGGCGTTTCTGCGGATCATCTCCAGTTCCACTCACCCCTGCCGCATCACCATCCTCGTTCCCGGCAGAGACACTGGCCCGCAAAGTGGGCCGAACGCCGAGGGAAGCACAGAGCGCCTTGTACCGGGAACGAATCTGGCGCTGTAACGTGGACAAGTCGACCTCCGTCTCTGTGTTGGACTCGGGCTGTGTCCCTGCTTCGTTCTCGCTTGGGGATGACGAGGCACCGTGGCAGGAGTGCGATGAAGATGCGGATGCGGATGAGGATGAAGATGGGTTGACAGTCGGGAATTGACGAATGAGATCGAGGAGATGGGTGATGTGGTGCACGGCGCGTCTAGACGAGCAGTGTGTGTGTATGTAGTGATGACGATGACGATGACGATGACGATAACGATGAGGAGAAAGAACACATGATCATCAGCGACACGTCCCTGTACCACGCAAACGACACTGGACTCAACTGATCTTGCCGCTGTACATCACGCTGTGCCTGTATCGCCTGCCACGTCCGTGCAAACCCTTGGTAGAACCCGATTTCTTCCCAGATCTCGAACCCTTTTTCGCGGCCGAGTGCGCGGCCTTCGACGAGGCCGTGGATGCGGCCGTGCGCGTAGCCGTCTGTGTAACCGACGTCGTAGAACCTGTAGGTAAGGGGTGAGTCGGAAGGAGAGGGAGATGGAACTTGCGGACGTTTGTTCGAGGTGGACGAGTGCTTCGAGGTCAACGTTTTCTGCCATGGGCGATCTTGCTATAACGTTTGTTTACGTTGCCAAACATGGACGAGTGGGTCAAGACTACAACGTTCCAATGACTTGGAAGAACAGTGACTGCAGTAAGCACAAGAGACTCGACCTCTCCTGTAGACAAAGTGACGACCTCAAGTCTTGGCCCACACGCACTCTGCACACCCTTTGTTTCCGTTCGTCAAGGCCGCTTGCTAGAAACCAGGCAAGAAGAAGTCAGCGCGGTCGGCGAACATGCAACGCAGAGCACGTACCAGCGCTGCCCCAAACTGTCTAGCAATGACCCTCAAGACCGTCAACCCACCGCGTCGTCATGGATGACCGAAGAGAAGAAGTCAGCCGCCCCAGTACAAGGGCGTGCACTCGCCGACTCGGACATTAACATCATATCTGGCGAGGCGAACATTGTCACATATGCTCTACAGAGGCTGGGGCACGTATACGGATGGGACGATGATAGATGCCTCATCGGGCTCAAATGTGTGGAGAGCTGGCAAGAAGACGGGGCGTCACGGTACTCATTGATTATGTAACCCAAATCGTCAGGGGCAACTGACAGTCGGCACCAACCTTGCTTGCCGTGGAAAGTTACACCATCTCTTTCTGTACCATACTACTATGTCCTTCTGTACTCTGTCCCACCACTTCTTTGTATTTTTGTTAAGATAACGACTGATTGACGATGCTGAACCGATCTCGCTACTTGAATGAATTGCTGACAGCGCACGCGAACTCGGAGCAGGAGAGTTGTTTACCTCTGTATCAACGTATTTACTACTGTAGCAAAATCTAGTCAGGCACGAGTGCCTCCGGAGAGTTGGCATCCACCTATCAACATGGGCCACCGAAGGTGAGACGGGACCTTACTGCATTATCATTCTGTTTTACCTATCCGTGTAACTCAGGTTCCCTACTACGGACGCCGCTCGCAAACTATTATTTCCGGATCAGAAGACATCACTGAAACCCCTAAATAATGACACTGAAGTCAACTTCACCATCTGCAAACTTTCCACGCCAGTCACGAAGAGCGTTGTCGTGCTTGCCAAACCAGACTCGGGAGATCCTGTGCAAGTGGTGATCAAAATCTATGATCCTCGCTACCTAGACGAGAGGTTCTCTGAGAGAGACCGCTATAAATGGAGTCTTGCCACCGAGCGGGCAGCTGCAATAGAGCGCACCAAGAACCCGGACCTGTCCGATGAAGAACTATCGCGCGTAATGTGCTCTCATCGTCGCAAAGATCTGAGTGGGGAGGACCTAGTCACCCACGATCTCTCTGGGAGGAGAATTTTTACCGCACTATGATGGAACAGCACGAAGCGGAGCTCACAGCATACCAGCGTTTGAAGGACCTCCAAAGATCTGCTATCCCGCGTCTCATAATGGTCGGCCAGTTCCTGCCACCAGATAAACGCGCCATTCGACTGCCTGCCCTTGTTCTTGAATATGTACCTTCCGTCAACCTTTGTGACGTCCCTTTTGATGCGATCACTCCCGCAATCCGCGAGCAAGTGCTCTCAGCCGTCGAGAGCTTCCCTTTGTATGGCGTCATTCACAATGACATCAACATAACCAATATACATTTCACCCCTCCAGAAAAGCTTGTAAAAGGTGTAGTCCTCGACTTTGGGTTGGCTAGGATCCGACGGGAGAGTGATAGTGAGGAAGTGTGGACAATGTATGGGGCGTGCGACGTCTGGGAAGCCAGATACCTATTGAAGGACACGCGCTTTAAAAGTCCTGCCTGCGACGAGCGCGTAAGTAGATTCAAGTGAACCAGGTTTATATACAGTAAACTTGTCGGTTTTCCTTTGTGAAAATATGAGAGCGATTGATCTTGGTAGACGCCGATGTTGAACATTTGAATGTTAGGATTAATTGAACATCGTATGTCCCCCAGCTAGATCCTGTCATCCCACTAGTTTCCCCTTTATCTCAAATCCCAAAGAAACCCTTCTAAATCCACACAAGCGAGGATTATCCCAGCGAATAAGCCTGGTCACTGACTTGCCCAAGTTCAGGAACGTACAGTATACTCAATCCGTAGGCACGACCGCCTTAGCATGCAGCCCCCACAAGCGTTCATTCACCCTCGGATCACTCTTAGTGCTTTGAATTTCAGCTATTTCGTCGGGGTAGGTCATGATGCCAATGGAATGTCGGCATAAACTGAGTGATCCTCATTCCTCCACCGGTTTCCAGCAAGCCGCGCCGTATGCTCGAAAAAATGGTCAGAGCCCACATGGATACCCTGGAGTGGCCATACTGGATTGACGCCAATCAATTGCCACGCGACGAGCAAAAATGTATCAAGCATGCTGAATGCAAAGGACTCGTCTGCCGGGAGAAGGTGAGAGAGGAACACAAGAGTCTGGGCGAACATAACCGGGGAGCCGTACCAGGATATACCCGCGAGACAAGAGACCAAATGGAACGCTTGATAAGTGCACCGAGAGCTCATCCGACGGAGTGCAAGAGGATCCTTCTATGACTGAAAATCAAGATATTCCTTGAATTGTCAGG